>CAUYLG010034963.1:0-105543 GCA_963573385.1 Cacajao melanocephalus | reverse complement strand
CCATGTGCCTGCAAGGGACATGAACTCATCATTTTTCATGGATGCATAGTATTCCATGGTGTATATGTGCCACATTTTCCCTGTCCAGTCTATCATTGATGGGCATTTGAGTTGGTTCCAGGTCTTTGCTATTGTAAACAGCGCTGCTATGAACATACGTGTGCATGTGTCTTAATAGAATGATTTATAATCCTTTGGATATATACCCAGTAATGGGATTGCTGGGTCAAATGGAATTTCTATTTCTAGGTCCTTGAGGAATCACCACACTGTCTTCCATAATGGTTGAACTAATTTATGCTCCCACCAACAGTGTAAAAGTGTTCCTATTTCTCCACATCCTCTCCAGCATCTGTTGTCTCCAGACTTTTTAATGATCGTCATTCTAACTGGTGTGTGATGGTATCTCAATGTAGTTTTGATTTGCATTTCTCTAATGACCAGTGATGATGAGCATTTTTCATATGTTTGTTGGCCTCATATATGTCTTCTTTTGAAACGTGTCTGTTGATATCCTTCGCCCACTTTTGAATGGGTTGGTTTGTTTGTTTCTTGTAAATCTGTTTTAGTTCTGTGTAGATTCTGGATATTAGCCCTTTCTCAGATGGGTAGATTGCAAAAATGTTTTCCCATTCTGTTGGTTGCCAGTTGACTCTAATGATAGTTTCTCTTGCTGTGCAGAAGCTCTGGAGTTTCATTAGATCCTATTTGTCTATTTTGGCTTTTGTGACCTTGTACTTTTGAAACATCATCTCATTTGATCTTCACACTCCAAGGTAAGAATGCAAAGTCCTAATATCTTTTACAAAAGAAAAATCAGGCAGGAGAGCCTGCATGACTTTCTCAAGATGCCATGATAAAGGGCAGGAGCAGGGCACACCTCGATTTCTTGATTCCCAGCCCCCAGCAGTCTTGAGCTACTGACTGAAGAATGATTTGTCTGCAGCAGAAATGAGGAGGATATCAAGAATACATCTAAGTTGTCTCTGCTTTTATGTTGCCTTTGAATTTGCTTCTGGACAGTCCATTTAGTTTGGCATATTTTGCAGCCACCACAATGGACCTTGTCTCTACAGACTGCTGGGATGACCATGTCACAATCCAGATTGGCAAGTAAAATTGCCACCATAATGTGACAACAATCAGGTCCTTTTGGGTCTTTAGATATTGCTTAAATTTCCCAAAAAAGGTTGCAAACTGAAAGGACTGGAAAATTCAGCACCTATGCTGTTAGTCTTCTCTTGACAGGGTAGTGGTATTACATAGATAATAAAAGAGAGAAGGAAGCCTGGCCTTTCTTGATGGCAAGAATGTCTTATCCTATGGACCTACTCACTGAGAAGGTCCTTTTAACAAATAGCTCCAAATAACATCTGTTCATTCATTCATTCATTCATTCAATCATTCAACATTTAGGTCTGCTGAAACCCTGTGACTACATGATCCAAAATCCAAGTCAGCAGCTTATGTATCCAGTCTCACAAAAACTGAGCACCAAGGGACTCCCCTGTGGAGAAAAAGCCCCCCTCCCCTTTCTCCATTGCTACGAAGCAAATGATCGATTCTGAACATTTTTTTCAAAGAACAAAATATTTTACACTTTTCCAAACTCTCCAGCTATCTTGGTTTATTGAAATACACTGTCTTTACTCTAAGGAAAGCTCCTAAAATTTGTGCAAGTTAGTCCAGTATTTGCTAAGTGCTCACTGTGTGCAGAATGTAGCATATGAGGAGCTACGGGAAATCCTACTATACATAATTAAGAAAGACACGCTATAGTCCTCTGACCTCTTTTCACAGAACTATGTTCTGCCTTGTAGGTTGTGGTGGTGTATCACCAACAACCACAACTGATAGCTTTTAAAGTTTATAACCTAGCCCCGTTCCCCTCATTTTCTTCATTAATTTCTAAAAATTGTATATTATTCCTACAGATTCATTTTGTCTTAGAGATCTTCAAAAAATGTCTCTAAGTTCTCAATCATGAATCAAAAATTATATATATAACTTAAGTTCAGGGGTACATGTGCAGGTTTGTTATAGAGGTAAACCTGTGTCATGGGGGTTTGTTGTACAGATTATTTTGCCACTCAAGTATTAAGCCTAGTACCCATTTGTTACAAAAATTTTATATTTTTATTATTTTTTTTCTTATTGAAACAAAGTTTCTCATATATTATTCTTTATTGAGCTATTAGGTTTTTCTGTGCTTATGGATTCAGTTAGTATAGTAATAAGTGCTTTAAGCGCTTTAAAGAAAATGACTACACCATCGGTTACACCATGCCACTGCATTTGGGTAATGGCACAACTTCTGTTAATTCAACAGAAGTCAGGAACTTACTAAAAATTATGTCTCAAAGAGGTTTTCTATCAAGTTAAATATGCCAAGTTAACATAGATCAAAAAAAACAGCATTTATTTGAGACACTCTAATCCTGAATTTAAGAGCACACTCTAACGTTTCAAACCTTTAATTCATTCATAACAGGTAGGACCAGAGCGATTTCCTGCTTAAGTTAAATTTTCAGAAGCATATATGTATGGATGTGTTCTATCATAGAAATGGCATTCCATTGAAAACAATACCCATCTTCTAGAAGTAAAACACTAAAACAAGCAGCTATGAAAATATAGGTGTGTGATCCCTTCTCTCCTGGATTTAAAGGTTGATAATTATATTTCTAAGAACCAGCATTGTGGCTTCTAGGGCTGACATGAGGATATGGAAGGAGATAACGTGAAGGGATAATTTCCTGCTAATGAGGTTCTCTAGAATGGAGAATGTGTTCAATTATGAAGAATAAACATGTTACTATAAAATATGAAGGGGAAAACCTTACCCGAATCCAGAAAGTAAGCGACAGAAGAGAAAGAAGCCATAACCTTGGACAAATGAAGAAAGGAAGGCAAAGAATCCGTTGACAGACATGCAAATCAGAAGAGACTGTTTCCTTCCCACTTTGTCTGCCAGTCCTCCCCAGAAGAACGCCCCCACCATCATCCCGAGGTACACTATGCTGCCTGCAACACACAGAAAACAAAGAAACACATCAGAGATTGGGAGTCAATGACACACGTAACAGCAAGTGAACAAGGAACAAAATACATTCCAGCATTTTGCATGGGAAAAATTTCCTTTAAAAATATCACCTTCAGGACACAGTAATCCGCTTTCAAGTTGAAGAGTAAGCTCTGTGGGCTACCATCAGCCACGACCAATTGCATGGGCTGATGAGAAGTCATTTCCTTTACCATTGCATGTACAAGAAGATCAAATGGTCACGTTCCAGTCCATTTTTGTGGGGGTGGGTACACGACAGACAGGCATGAGAAATCGCCATACAGAGCCATCCTTGCATGTGACCCACAGTCAACTTACCTTTGGTCCAAATGCCCAGCCTATCACCATGACAGGGCCAAGATGGGAGACCACTCTCAAGACCCCTCTAGAGGACTCCGTGAGTTCTTTCTCCATGGTCCCTCCTAGAAGCCCTTGCTCTTATGGGAGTTAGGAAAGGTGAGTTTAGAGATTATACGAGTTAATTTGAAAATAGTTTCTAACTTTGCCCATAAGAGAAGACTCTGGGAGCCAGGAGGTAAAAGGAAGGAAAAGGGTGTTAGTATGATGGGAAATAATAAATTTATCATGGTTGGCTTTGGTTCCTAAGGGAAACAAATGGAAAATCCAGAGTCAGACAGATATTCCTCTTGTCTTGATATATTATATACTTGAATTTTCTAACACACTTTCTTCCAAAAAAAAAAAAAAAAAAAACAGACCTTCACCTATGATGGTTAAGAATTTTTTCACCTGAATAAACCATGTGGTCATATTTTATGAGGAAAAATGAAAAGAATAAAAAGAAAAACAAAAAAATAGAAAAGCAGACCTGCCGTAGGCCCTGTCCAGAATCTTTCTCAGGCTGCAATAATATTCCATGTGGCAAATGTTAGTTCAAGAGGGTTTGTACCACGGTGCGAAACGTCTAGGGGAGGTGGCATAAATAGCAAATGAAGGTTTGTTGTATCTGGAAGTGGCACGAAGGAAATTGCTATTTCTTCTGTTTCAATTTCTACTTTTTCTGATGCTTTACCCAAGAATCATTTTCAAAGGCACATTCAAGATACTCTGTAGCATTTAAGTAAAAATGTAAAAAAACCATTAGTTTATTTTTTGCTTTAGATTAGTTTGGGAACTATCCTAAACACTTACCCTAAAATTAGTTTGGTAAACACACAGTTAATGAAACAATATGGAAAAAACTCTTGGCGAGGTTTCATAACCCACATATCCATAATGCAGGGATGCTGTTTTGCAGATAGCTGAGTACACTCAGCTACAGTGAATGGTGAATGTTGTGAGCAATTGTAAAAGAAGACAAAATAAAAGCTGTCTTTATTTAGGCTGGGGTACTGCAGAGAATGGGGTGGTCAACCTTCGCTTGGGTGTGGAGGGTATATTTTTCTCTGCACTATGGTGCTGACTATGCATAGATCATCCTTCTCAATAGAGATTACTCATATCATGAGACCCAGTGCGTGTCCAGGAGACAATTTAGAGAATGTATCGGTGCAGCGTGAGGGATTCCAAAAGCAGAAGGATTCACCCAGGGAAATGCCTATGTAGCAGATCTCTTATTTATAGCATAAGAGGCTCAAGTTTGCCACTCATGCCTCTCAGAAGATAACCACTAGCTAAGCTTCTTTATAAGAATATCTGTATTTTTAAATGCCTACAAATCAGAAAGTGAGCTTTTATAGATCAGGAGTGGCCTGAGGCTGCTGTGATCTAAAGACTTGGGAGCCTTTCTTAAAGCTCCAGCCCTGGGAACAAAGCCTCCCCCATCCCCTTCCCCTTACATCCTTCAGAACTGCCCCGCCCCCCGTCCCCTTAGCCCCAGAGCCCCATGGTAAGCCACCATGATGGCAATAGTAAACCAAGACCTCGTGTGGTCCACCTGAATTATTTGACTACAGAAAGGATGGGCAACACAGAGACAAGCTGTCTGCATTCAATCAATAACCACGTATTATCTTTTAATGGTAATAGTAAACAGCCCCTGCTACTACTTTCACTGAGTGAGCATCTGTTTGTGCCAGGCACTCTTTGAGGAGCATTCCCTATGTTGGTTCACTTAATCCTCACCACAGTCCTGAAAAGTGACTATTATTAACCCATTTTACAGATAAGGAAACTGAGGCTCAGAGAGATTATTCAACTTGATCTAACAGATACTAAGTGGCTAGCCAGAGTTGTGAAATGGTGTTTCTCTGACTAAAGCCTGGAGGTCTTTCTCAGGGCTGATATTCCATTGCACCAGGCTCAATTGCCCTGGCTCCATTCATTGGGAAAGCCTGGTCTTGATCCAGCAACTAAAGGGTTAAAACTTGATGATACAGGGTAATGCTTAGAGCTATAAACATGTTATTTTGATCCCCTGGCTATCCTTGTTATTAATTATTTTGAATATTGCCACTGTTCTTTCTGCTAAGCTCAACTTGGGAACCCCTGTTATGTGCAAACCAGGAGCGAGGTGATGTGAAGCAAGGTCTTTAGCTGGGGGTTAGTTTCTGCTTGAGCTCAACCCTGTTGTGATTAAAGAAAGTGCATCTGAGATCCTGGGGCAAGGCGGGTTAACCAAGATCCCTACTGCTCCCTGGACTATCACCATCCACTGCTTTCTCCATTTCTTCTACCACCCTGTCCCTGAAGGCATTTGAACTTTCAGACCCATGAGAGGATAGGATTTACAGTCTGGGGAAAGTGGCTTATCAAAAACTAAGGCAGTGAAACATCCGTAGCCTCCTGGGATCATATGATCAGGACAGAACCACACAGAAATGTAAACTCATGTACCTGTGCTCCAAGTCATCCATCTTCCTACTCTGTCAGGATGGCTTAAGGAGCTCATAATTCAGAGAAGGACACAAAGAGACACGAAACAAAATGAGCTCAAGCCCAGCAGTGTGGTGTGCACCCCAACAGCAATGTAAACGGGAGCAGAGGGGCAGGAGGTGGCCATACATTCTCATGTGGTCTCTGGGAAGATTTCACTAACAAGAAAACATCAGTGGGGAATCCAAAGGGTAAGAAAGATTTCAAGATGGTATTAAATTCCTCCATGACTGACATGGTTAGCATAAAAAAATGTCACATCAAACTGTATATTTACTTGCACTCTGTTTAAAAATATTTTTAAGATCTAAAGGTAGTAATCTTTTGTGACTACACTTAATTTGCATTGAAAATTGAACTGTTCCATTGGGCATACTTTGGAAAGAATTAATCCAACCCAATAGCATATTTGAGACAAACACTGCACAATTAGAATGTTCAATTGTGGATTGTGTGATCTAATTAAAGCCAAACCTTTAAATGTTGGCAAAGGCATCAGGTGAGTAATTGTAATCACTCTGGGATTGTCAGAATATAAACTGTATTTCCTTCCCTGTTTGCATTCACTTTTCCTTTCTAGCTTCGCAGTGTTATAAAACGGGGAGTCCTTGAAAACTCAGAGCAGAGATCATGTTCTGGACAATCGCCAGCCTTCTCTGCTGTCTGCGCCTTGAGATGCTGCAGACGGGCAGACTTAAATGGCATCTTCATCCAAAGCCTTTCATTTTACAAGTGAGAAAACAGGTTGTCAGAAGCCAGAACTTTTAGATCCTCACTTCTCAAAGTATGACCCCTTAACCAGTGACACCAGTCACCCACCCCCTGTCCGAGGGAGTTTACTGGAAACGTAGACTCTCAGGCTCCACTCCAAACTCACTGACTCAAAGTCTGCATTTGAACAAGACCCCCAAGCGATCTGTGTCCACCTTAGAATCTGAGCGTGCTTTCCAATAAAACAGACAATCTTTCTAATACATTTTTAACTTAAAATTTGTATTTATTTAATGCATGTTTGAGGGGAGGAGATGAAGGCTACAGAATATTTGATCTCCAAAGATGTGAAACAGGCAAGACCTGCCAGATGAGCTGGAGCTCTCAAAAGGGCAAGCAGAAGCTGTGGACTTAGAAGCTATCACCTCCCTGGGACCTGCCTTCCTCAGAACTAGAGATAGACCTTCCATTCAATTCCAGGAGAGCGATGTTAAAAGAGGCCAGACTGTGATTCCTGTATCCTTTCATGAATTTAATGAAGACTTTAATTCAGCTGGACTTTCAGGAGGTTGAACCTGACCTGAGAAATAAACTCGGCCTACTCTTCCTACCTCTGTTCTGGTGAAGGCCACTTCTGGCCAGGCCAGCCTCTTAGTCTTTCAGAAGATGACAAAAAGACCTCAAGTATGACTTCTGCATTAAGTTCTTTTCTGACAGAAAGGCTGGTTTCATTTTATTTAATCATACCCTCATTTCCCCTGATAAATATCACATTTACATTTCTGTCTCTTTGCTAAGCTGCTTTTCATTCTTTCTGACAATCCCTAAGGGGACATGTCTTTTCCCCCTAACACCACTTAAACCATATTCTAATAAAACAGAACAATTTTAGGAAATGTTATGTAGTGTTTTTCTCACAGCAACTTTTAGCCCATCAGTTTTTAAAAATTGTTTTAAGCACTTCAGTTATCCATGGTTGATGCATTACTTTAGAATTCCCTGCACCATTTATTTATAAACTGATTTTCAGTGAAAAACATTCTGTATTGGTATCCGGAATTGATTGGTTATAAGGTTTGGGTCTGTGTTCCTATCCAAATCTCATGTCAAATTGTAATTCCCAATGTTGGAGGTGGGGCTCAGGAGGTGATTACATCATGGGGGTAGAGTTCCCTTTTGCTTTTCTTGTGATAGTGAATGAGTTCTCACAAGATCTGGTTGTTTATAAGTATGTAGCACCTTCTTCTTCTCTGTCTTCTTTCTGTTCCAGGCATGTAAGACAGGCCTGCTTCCCCTTCTTTCTCCTCCTTCTGTTCCAGACATATAAGACATGCCTGGTTCCCCTTCGTCTTCCATCATGATTGTAAGTTTCCTGAGTCCTCCCCAGCCATGCTTCCTGTATAGCCTGCAGAACTGTGAGCCAATTAAATCTCTCTTCTTTATAAATTACCCATTCTCAGGCATTTCTTTATGGCAGCACAAGAATGGACTAGGACAGAAAATTGGTACCAAAAAGTGGGGCATTGCTATAAGGACACCTGAAAATGGGGAAGGACTGTTGGAACTGGGGATGGGCAGAGGTTCGAACAGTTTGGAGGGCTCAGAAGAAGACGGGAAGATGAGGGAAAGTGTGGAACTTCTTAGAGGCTTTTAAAATGATTGTGGCCAAAATTCTGATCGCAGTAAGGACAGTGAGTTCCAGGCTGAGGAGGTCTCAGATGGAAATGAGGAATTTATTGGGAACTGGAGTAAGGGTCACTTTTGCTATGCTTTAGCTAAGAGACTGGTGGCATTATGCCTCTGCTCTAGGGATATGTGGAACTTTGAACTTGAGAGAGATGATTTTGGATATCTGGTAGAAGAAATTTCTAAGCAGCAAAGCATTCAAGATGTGGCCCGGCAGCTTCTTTTTTTAATTTTTATTTTCCCACAGGTTATTGGGGTACGTGAGCATTTTGCTACGTGAGTAAGTCCTTTAGTGGTGATTCCTGAGTTTTTGGTGCATCCATTACCGGAGCAGTATACACTGCACCATATTTATAGTCTTTTATCCCCCGCTCACTCCCACTCTTCCCCATAAGTCCCCAAAGTCCATTGTACCTTTTTATGGCCGAGTAGTATTCCATCAGATATATATATATATATATATATACCACACTTATATTTATATGAATGAGCAAAGTAATGACCCCAAACTGGAATTTATATTTAAAAGGGAAGCAGAGTGTAAAAGTTTAGAAAATTTGCAGCCTGGCTATGCTGTAGCAAAGAAAAACTCATTTTCAGGGGAGGAATTAAAGCAGGCTGCAGAAATTTACATAAGAAGAGTTGATTGCTAATAGCCAAGACAATGGGAAAAAGGCCTCAAAGGCATTTCAGGGATCTCCATGGGAGCCCCTTCCATCAGAGGTCTGGAGGCCTAGGGAGGGAAGAATGGTTCTGTGGGCCTGGGCCAGGCACAGGGCTTTGCTGCCCTGTGCAACCTCAGGACACTGCTCCCTGCATCCCAGGTGCTCCATGTCCATCTGTGGCTCAAAGGGTCTTAGGTACTCAGGCTATGCTTCAGAGGGTGCAAGCTGTAAGCCTTGGCAGCTTCCATGTGATGTTAAGCCTGTGGGTGTGCAGAGTGCAAGAGTTGAGGCTTGGCAACCTCTGCCTAGATTTCAGAAGATGTGTGGAAAAGCCTGGATGTCCAGGTAGAAGTCTGCTGCAGAAGTGGAACCATCATTGAGAACCTCTACTAGGGCAGTGTGAAGGGGAAATGTGGGGTTGGAGACCCCACACAGAGTCCCCACTGGGCCACTGCCTAGTGGAGCTGTGAGAAGAGAGCTACCATTCTCCAGACCTCAGAATGGTAGATCCACTGACAGCTTGCACTGTGTGCCTGGAAAAGCCACAGGCACTCAATGCCAGCCCTTGAGAGCAGCTATGGGGGCTGAGCCCTGCAGAGCCACAGGGGTGGAGCTGCCCAAGCCCTTTGGAGCTCATCTCTTGCATCAGTGTGACCTGGATGTGAAACATGGAGTCAAAGGAGATTATCTTGGAGCTTTAAAATTTAATGACTCTCCTTCTGGGTTTTGGAATTGCAGGGGCCTGTAGCTCATTTCTTTTGGTTGGTTTTTTGGTTTTGGAAAGGCAGTGTTTACCCAATGTCTTTGCCCCCATTGTATCTTGGAAGTAACTAACTTGTTTTTGATTTTATAGGCTCATAGGTGGAAAGCATTAGCCTTGTCTCAGATGAGACTTTGAACTTTTCAGTTAATGCTGGAATGAGTTAAGACTTTGGGAGACTGTCGGGAAGGCATAGTTGTATTTTGAAATGTGAGAAGGACATGGGATTTGAAAGGTGCCAGAGGCAGAATAATAAGGTTTGGGTCTGTGTCCCTGCCCAGATCTCATGTTAAATTGTAATCACTAATGTAAGAGATGGGGCCTGGTAGGAAGTGACTGGATCATGGGGACAGATTTCTCCTTTGCTGTTCTTGTGATAGTGAGTGAGTTCTCATGAGATCTGGGTGTTTAAAACTGTGTAGCACCTCCCTGTTCTCTCTGTTCCTTCTGTTCCAGACATATAAGACATACCTGCTTCCCCTTTGCCTTCCAGCATGATTGTAAGTTTCCTGAGGCCTCCGCAGCCATGCTTCCTGTATAGACTGCAGAACTGTGAGCCAATTAAACCTCCTTTCTTTATAATTTAGTCTGTCTCAGGTATTTCTTTACAGCAGTGTAAGAACTGACTCATACAATTGATAAAATCCACAAGGTGACAATTGCACTCACTTTTTATATGGGGATCTTCTTAGGTTAAAACAAAATTTTTGAGTCAAAGAAAAATAAAAATAGATTTTTGTTGAATGACAAGAACATTTCTGGAAATCACTGAAAAGAATATGGACTGTCACATTAAATGAGGCTTTATTACCCAAATTATGCTTCATATCTTTTAGATGTTATTACTCCTTTCACAAGAGGTAGGTGCATTTTATTTTCCACAAATCTGAGGTATGTCTACAGAAGAGGCCCACTGACACACAATCTCTCCTTGACCAAACTCTAGTCTTCGGACTTCTCTTCTCAACTAGATTATGATGTATGGACTTCTGCGTTCATTTCTGCATTGCCCAGTTTTAGCAAGAATCCTGCCAAATCTGTTTAGCCTGAACCCCTGACTCTAGATAGCTGGTTGTCTTCAACATCTGACCAGATTCCTCATTCTCCCCCACCCTCGAGGCAATGTCTGATCATCCTGGTCTCTCTTCAGCAAGAATCCAGTTAGGTCAGTTTACCCCAAATCTCCTTTACCCCTATGTTTCCTCTTGGTAATTTTCTGACGAGATTGGGCATGTTCAGGGTGGTTTGGCTGTAGGGCCCTCTTGGGAATTTTCTATCCACTAACTCTCCCACCCTGGTCCTTGACTCTAAATTCACACCTTTCCTTTTCTTATTAGGAGTTGAGCCTGATCTCTATTCTTTACTGCAAAACCTATTGCAGTGGTCCCTACATCTGTTGTGACGGTTCTGAATAAAGTCTGCCTTACTGTGCTTTAACAACCATTACAAATAATTTTCCCTCTAACATTACTTGGCCAGTTTTCATTTTACCAACCCAATAAAGTAACCAACCCTCCCACAACCACACTTAAAATGTTTTCCTTTCTGTCACCCATCTTCCTTGTGCTTCCATGAGCAGCACTTTATGCTTTGCAAGAGTTGGCTATGTTTGTACTCAGCTTTTTTATGCCAATTCTGTTTGTTATTAATTATGCATTTAATTTAATACAAATCACATAAAAAATAAAATATGAGTATGAAAGGAAAGGGAGCTATTTCTACGAAAGTGAATGTAAGAAAGACAGGGAAGATGACTTGCAAAAGAAAATCACTGCAATTTGAGTGATAAAACTGTAAAAGATTAAGGAAAAATAAGATGAAGTCTCTTATGCTCAGATTGTGGCACATGTGTCTTTAAGGTCTCACTCCACTTTAAAGAAACTTAAGACTAAAAATCAAAGCCACAGAATAACTGTAGTAATGCAAAGAAAACAATGGGGAACTCCAGTTTGAAAAGCCCATCTTAAAGGAAAAGTTTCTAACTCTGCATCCAAAGATGGTGAAATAAATGTATGCTTATATTTAAAACACCATGTTTACATACATATTTATATTTTGCAAGTTTTCCTGCTTTTACCAACTTTTCTACTAACCAACTAATTACCAGACCTAATATAGTCAGGTAAGAGGTTTCTACCGTGCCTCTGAAGACCCCTAAAGATATGCTTTGTGCTTAAAGAAATCAGGTTTGTATAAGCCACTGGAATAGTCACTGAAAATTGTTTTTTCTTATTACTAAAGGCAACACTAAAAATGATACCTTCTTAAGGTCAATTCTAGCACTCACAGCCCCCTCTTTCCTATTTCCTCTAAGAAAGAGTCTTTTTGTTTTTTTTTTCACTTTATATTAGAAAAATATCTGGAGTGAGGGCCAAGGTACCCTGGACTAGTTCTAGTCTCCCTCTAACTAGACTTAAGATCTCAGGCCAGTCTTCTAGCTTCCTCCTGTGTCAAATGCTTGGTTTAGGTTAGATGTTGAGTCAGTTAGTCCTGCAAACCTGGCCCGTCTTTCCTTTCTGTCTGCATGGGGGTAGGAGTGGGATGTCTCTCTCCCTTGTTGCCTTCTTATGGACCCTCCTCACCCACTCACTGATATATAAGCTTCACAGCAGCTGCCCTGTTGTCCCTGTTCCTGGAACCCCAAAGTGGTTGGCTGAGTGTGGTTTTCCCTTGGCCAGACTCCATCCGAGTCCACAGAAGGCTGACTCCAGGGGCCACTGTCCCTCTCCAGCTGTCCCTGCACCCCACCCAAGATGCTAAGTAGGCTGTAACATCTCCTTGTTATCCACAATTTGCTATTTCTTATCATTACTGGTTGCAGATTCTGTGTCTGAATTACAAATGACAGCATGAAATCT
Source organism: Cacajao melanocephalus (assembly GCA_963573385.1). Lineage (NCBI taxonomy): Eukaryota > Metazoa > Chordata > Mammalia > Primates > Pitheciidae > Cacajao > Cacajao melanocephalus. The sequence continues at coordinate 92,964 of CAUYLG010034963.1, read as the reverse complement.
TCAGTACTTGTTCTATTAAATTCTTTCATTAAAAGTGCTGAGAAGTGAACTCATTATTAAAGCAATGGGGGTTGAGATGGGGTGTTTTTTAAAAATAAAATGCAATATCCTTAATCTTCATTCCACTACCATTTACCACTCTAAACTTTGGGTCAGATAGCAAATAGTCAAGAGCTTGGGCTCTTAAAACAGATGGCTTAGATCTGAACCCTTGCTCTACCAGTTCCTAACTGTGTGACCTAGAGTTACTTAATTTCCTTGTGCCGCCTCAGTTTTCTCCTCTGTATAGTGGGGCTAATAACAGTACCTACTTCACAGGGCTTTCAGAGATTAAATGAGATAAAGTTCTTAGGACTGTGTAAAATATACAGTTGTCCAACAAGCAACATTATTATTATTTTTGAGACAGTCTCACTCTGTCACCTAGGTTGGAGTGCAGTGATCTTGGCTCAGTGCAACCTCTGTCTCCCAGGCTCAAGTGATCCTTCCACCTCAGCCTCACAAATAGTTGGGACTACAGGTGCGTGCCACCACATCCAGCTAGTTGTTTTTGTATTTTTGGTAGAGATGGGGTTTCACCACATTGCCCAGGCCTGGTCTCTAACTCCTTAGTTCAAGCAATCCACCTGCCCTTAGCTCCTGAAGTGCTGGGATTACAGACGTGAGTCACTGCACCTGACCAACAATTATTAATATTACTATTGGCATCAGGTAAAGAGAAAAGTGAAGAAATAAAATAGTGACGGAAAAGAAAAAGCAGGAAGAAAAGAAGATGGCTCTAGAATGATAGAAAAAGTGAAATGACAACTTTTGGCCTTCCTTAACTCAAGTTCTGAAAAGAAGACACCTGAAACCGCACTGAAAGAGTAATCTAATTTTCTAAATCCCAAAGACATTCTTTTTTGCAATCTGAAACTATTTAAACACATAATTAATAGGTTTCTAGAACTGATCCCTCACTTTTTTCAATTACTATCTTTAGCAGTCAGAGGTAGGGGCCCTTATGTGTTCAAAAGCATCTGTGGACTTTCACGAAATTGAATAAAAGCAAAGAAAGTAATAACATCAAAGGCATATGTACAAAGAGGGGGGGAACCTTCTAATTTGCATGAGAGAATATTTACAACAAAAGCCAGCTCATCTTAGCTAGAAAGAACTGTAAATATCAGATGCAGTCTATAGCACATCTCTGACTTTTACATTCAGAGTCTGACATTTAAGTTTGCTGGTCCAGGCAGAGACTGAACATGGGCAGATAATGCCATGTCAAGCAATAGTGCTACTTGTTACCTAAGTTCACCTGAGCAATAAAAAGCACAGGCAGGAACAGTTTGGAGGGCTCACTCCAGAACTTTTCCTGAATCCGCTGAGCAAACCGTAGGAGTCCTAATATCTATTCTCTAATGTCGTTCCTCAAATGGCTGCTGTACAATATGCCCATTGGACAAGGGAAGAGAGTACAGTTTTGTGCATGTATGGCTCTGCAGCATCCCCCACCCTTGGTATTTGAAACAATTTTTAAAAAGTCTTAGAGATCAAGAACATTAAAGCGAGTCACTTTGTGGTGTACCATAGACATCATACATCAGTTCAACACCAGTGGGATCCCCATCTCTTGCAAAATTCTCCCACTCCAAGTTCTGTGCTGAGAGAGAAAGGCAGTGATACGCTTTGGCTCCGTGTCCCAACCCAAATCTTACCTTGAATTGTAATAATCCCCACGTGTCAAGGGCAGGACTAGGTGGAGATAATTGAATCCCTGTTCTCATGATAGTAAGTTTTCACAAGATCTGATGGTTTTATAAGGAGCTTCCTGCTTCACTCAGCACTCATTCTCTCTCCTGCTGTCCCATGAAGAGGTGCCTTCCACCATGATTGTTAGTTTCCTGAGACCTCCCCAGCCCTGTGGAACTGTGAGTTAATTAAAGGTCTCCTTTTTTTTTTTTGAGACAAGGTCTTGCTTTGTCGCACAGGCTGCATTGCAGTGGCACAATCTTGGTTCACTGCAACCTCCACCTACCAGGTTCAAGCCATTCTCTTGCCTCAGCCTCCTGAGTACGTGGGGTCACAGGTGTATGCCACCACGCCTGGCTACTTTTTGTATCTTTAGTAGAGATGGGGTTTCACCATGTTGGCCAGGCTGGTCTCAAACTTCTGACCTCAGGTGATCTGCCCCCATCGGCCTCCCAAAGTGCTGGGATTACAGGCGTGAGCCACTGCGCCCGGCCAATCTCTTTTCCTTATAAATTACTCAGTCTCAAGTTATTTCTTCAGAGCAGTGTGAGAATGGACTAGCACAGTAAATTGGTACTAGGTAGTGAAACACTGCTCTAAAGATACTCAAAAATGTGGAAGCTACTTTGGAACTGGGTACCAGCCAAGGGCTGGGACAGTTTGGAAGGCTTAGAAGAAGACAGGAAGATGTAGGAAGGTTTGAAACTTCCTAGAGCTTGTTGAATGGCTTTGACCAAAATGCTGATAGTGATATGGACAATGAATTCCAGGCTGAGGTGGTCTTAGATGAAGATGAAGAACTTCTTGGGAACTGGAGTAAAGGTCACTCTTGCTATGCAAAGACACTAGTGACATTTTGCCCCCTGCCCTAGAGATCTGTAGAGCTTCAAACTTGAGAGAGATGATTTAGGGTATCTGGTAGAAGTTTCTAAGCCACAAAGTGTTCAAGAGGAAGCAGAGCATAAAAGTTTGAAAAATTTGCAGCCAAATGATGTGATAGAAAAGAAAAACTCATTTTCTGGGGAGAAATTCAAGCCTAGTGCAGAAATTTGCATAAGTAACAAGGAGCTGAACGTTAATCACCAAGGCAATGGAGAAAATGTCTCCAGGGCATGTCAAAGACCCTCATGGTAGCCCTTCCCATCACAGGCCTGGAGGCCTAGGAGGGCAAAATTGTTTCATGGGTGGGGGCCCAGGGCCCCCCTGCTCTATGCAGCCTGGGGACATGATGCCCTGAATCCCAGCTGCTTCAGCTCCAGCTGTGGCTAAAAGAGGCCAGAATATAGATCAGACTATGCTTCAGAGGGTACAAGCCCTAAGCCTTGGTGGCTTACATGTGGTGTTGGGCCTAGGGATACACAAATGTCAAGAATTGAGGTTGGGCAATCTCTGCCTAGATTTCAGAGGATGTATGGAAACTCCTAGATTTCCGGGCAGAAGTTTGCTGCAGGAGCAGAGCTCTCATGGAGAACCTTTGCTAGGGCAGTGAGGAAGGGAAATGTGGGATACAAGCCCCCACACAGTCTCCACTGTGGTACTGCCTAATAGAGCTGTGAGAAGAGGGCCACCACCCTCCAGACCCCAGAATGGTAGATTCACCAACAGCTTGCACCAGGTGCCTGGAAAAGCTGCAGACACTCAATGCCGGCCCATGAAAGCAGCTAGGAGGAGGGCTGGATCCTGCAAAGCCACAGAGGCAGAGCTGCTCAAGGCCATGGGAGCCCACCTCTTGTATCAGAGTGACCTGGATGTGAGACATGGAATCAAAGAAAATCATTCTGTAGCATTAAAGTTTAACTACTGCCTTATTGGATTTTGGACTCACATAGGGCCTGTAGCCCCTTCGTTTTGGCTAATTTCTCCCATTTGGAATGTGTGTATTTACCGAATGTGTGTAGATACCTCCATGGTATCTAGCAAGTAACTAACTTGCTTTTGATTTTACAGGCTCACAGGCAGAAGGGATTTGCCTTGTCTCAGATGAGACTTTGGACTTGGACCTTTGGGTTAATGATGGAATGAGTTAAGACTTCGGGGGACTCTTGGAAGGGTATGTGTTTTGAAATGTGATATGAGATTTGGGAGGAGCTCGGGATGGAATGATATGCTTTGGCTCTGTGTCACCACCCAAATCTCACCTTAAATAGTAATAATCCCCACATGTCAAAAGGTGAGACCAGGTGGAGATAACTGAATCATGGGAGTGGTTTCCTTCATGCTGTTCTCATAAAAGTGAGTGAGTTCTCATGAGATCTGATGGTTTTACGAGGAGCTTCCTCACTTCACTCAGCATTCATTTTCTCTCCTGCTGCCCTATGAAGAGGTGCCTTCTGCCATGATTGTAAGTTTCTTGAGACCTCCCCAGCTATGCAGAACTGTAAATCAATTAAACCTCTTTTCTTTATAAATTACTCAGTCTCAGGTATTTCTTTATAGCAGTGTAAGAAGGGATTAATACAAGTGGTAATAGACTAAACCCAATCTTCAATAATCCCAATCACTGACCCAGCAAATGAAGCAGGTGATCATTAATTCCATAGCTTTTGCTTGAGCTCCTGCTATAAACCAGGCATCTTGAAAAGTATGAGTGTAGGGAGGGAGGAGAGGTCCACAAACAAACAGGACATGGCTTTCACTCTCCAGCAGATCACAGCTTAGAGCAGCAAGGTTTCAGATTCTAGCTGCTCATTAGAATCATCTGAAGAGCTTTAGGAAAAACAAAACACTGATGCCAGGCCACACCCAGAGGTTATTTATCTATTATTTGCCTTTTCTTCTCTCTCCAAGAGGCAATGTGAAGCTAACATCAAGGTTCTGGCATAGGGTTCAGATGACAATATTTTTTAAAAGCTTTCCAAGCAATTCTAATATGAAGCTGGGGCTTTGAATCTTTGGTTTCCTGGAAGATTAAAAACACGCAAAAAGTAATTACCACAAAATGAAACACGTGCTATAATTAAGGTGAGTACATTATGCTTAAGGGGAAAAAAGAAAAGACTACTTAATTAGTTCTAGGGAATTCTGAAAAGCCTCACATAGCAGGTGATAGTTGTACTGGGTTTTGAATAATGAATAGAGGCCTCCAAGTAAAAGGCACTCTCTGAGGAAAGTTCCAAAGGAGGGAAGAATATCATCTTCAAAGGTTTGGAGGGGTGTCAGAGCACAGTACACTAAGACTCTAGGTAGTTCAGGATAGACAGAATGCAGAATTCATGGGTGGGGGCAGAGTGGCAAGAGAGAAGGCTGGAGGAAGAGCTGGAGTCAACCCAAGGAATTGGGCTTTATCCTTTGGGCAACTGAAAAACAGACTAGATATTATCTGTACTTGAAAATATCATTTTAGCAACTGTGTAGAGGATAAACTGCAAGGAGGAAAGATGGAGAGAAGGGGAAGGTAGAGGGGGTGATATGCTTTGGATATTTGTCCTGCCCAAATCTCATGCTACTTGCAATTTAATATGAGATTTGGGTGGCTTTGAGAGCACGAACCCCAGTGCTGGAGGTGGGGCCTGGTGGGTGGTGTATGGATCATGGGGGTGGACCCTTCACAGCTTGGTACTGTCTTCAAGATGGTAGGTTCTCAGCTGGGCGCAGTGGCTCACACCTGTAATCCCAGCACTTTGGGAGGCTGAGGCAGGCAGATCACCTGAGGTCAAGAGTTTGAGACCAGCCTGGCCAACATGGTGAAACCCCGTCTCTACTAAAAATACAAAAAAAATTAGCCAGGCATGGTGACAGATGCCTGTAATTCCAGCTACTCAGGAGGCTCCATTGAACCCGGGAGGTGAAGGCTGCAGTGGGCCAAGATTGCACCACTGCACTCCAACCTGGGTGACAAGAGCAAGAATCTGTCTCAACAGGAAAAAAAAAAAAAGAAGATGGTAGGTTCTCATGAGATCTGGTCATTTAAAAGTATGTGGCACCTTCCCATACACTCTCTCTCCTGTTTTCACCATGTGACATTCCTTCTCCTCACCTCACCTTCTACCATGATTGGAAGCTTCCTGAGGCTTCCTCAGAAACAGATGCCACTCTGCTTCCTCCACAGCCTGCAGCATCAAGAGGCAATTGATCCTTTCTTTATAAATTACTCACTCTCGGGTATTTGTATACAGCAAGGCAAGAATAGCCTAACACAAGGAGGGAGAAGGGCCACCAGGACTAGGGCAGGTCACTGAGTCTCCTGAAGTGCCTGGAGCACAAAATTTAAGGAGGCTTCACTCTCAGGTGCTGGCTCTGAATTTGCACAACTCTGAGAGTGAGTGCTTCCTTTCATCTTGCACCCCAGGCACCTCGCTCTCCTCTAGTCCTGACCCTGGAAAAAAGACCATCTGAAGGAACATCCCTGAGCAGATAATTCCAGTAGGCTAGGGAAGAAATGATGGCCACCTGGTAAGGCTGGGAAGCGAGAGCAGGCTTGGAGAAGAGAGAAAAGGCTGGAAGTATTTTAAGTTATCAGAATTCATAGCTGTTGTAAACTGACAGGTGAGGTAAGGAAGAGCTGAAGTCCACATTAAGGATTCCAGTTTGGGACAGGTCATAACAAAATTGATAAAGAAAGGAAATACAAGAGGAGGGTAGGCCTGGGGGGCATGTCTTAAATAAGTGGGGAAGATGTTCACATCAGAAACCCTCTTCTACTCTAGGCAAACAAGGCAGGATAGGGCAGAGCAGGCAACACATGCAAATCAATAAAAGCAGTGATCAGTACAGCTGACCATCAGGAAATGCTTCGTGAGCTTCAAAAAATAAAAACCAGGAAGAATATGAACAATGAGAGGTAAGTGGAATGGCATTTTTGCTTCCTTTTAGGACTACGCAACAGTCCTGGAGAAAGTCTAAGGTAGGAGGCATGAGAAGGTTGGAAATGTCGGGAGAGTAGGTGTCTGGTGGGCGTGACTGGGTTTCATGTGTGCAGAAATAGAATTAGGCTGGATGAATAAGAGAAGACTCCTAAATATCAAAGCAAAACCATTTAAATTACTTATACAGACAATGGGGAGTCATTTATGGGTTCCTGGGTAAGGAAGGAAAGAAATCAAAGCCTAATATGGTTTGGCTCTGTGTCCCCACCCAAATCTCGTGTTGAATTGTAATCCCCACATTTTGAAGGTGTGGCCTGGTGGGAAGTGGTTGGATCACGGGGGTGGTTTCTAAGGTTTAGCTCCATCCCCCTAATGTGGTCTCCTGATAGAGTTCTCACGAGATCTGATGGTTTAAAGGTGCGGCACATCCCTGCTTCCCTCTCTCTCCTGCTCACCATAGTAAGACGTGCTTCCCCTTCACCTTTCGCCAAGACTGTAAATTTCCTGAGGGCTCCTACCCATGCTTCCTGTTAAGCTTGTGAAACTATGAGTCAGTTAAACCTCTTTTCTTCATAAATTACCTAGTCTCCGGTAGTTCTTTATAGCAGTGTGAAAACAGACTAATAGAAAGCCCGAGGGTTAAAAGACAAAGGCACTCTGACCTTCTGTAAAAGGCCAGAGAGTAAATATCTCAGACTCTGTGGGCCACACGGACTCACTGCAGTGACTCAGCTCTGCTGCTGCGGCATGGAACCAGTCCCAGACAACATGGAAACAGCTGGGTGTGGCTGTGTTCGTACCAACCTTTACCTACAAAATCAGGCAGAAGGTGGGATCCTGGGCTGTGGGCTATCGTTTGTGAGCCCCTGCTTCAGAGGAAGCGTTTGCCTGAGGGTAGGTGGGTTTAATTGAACAGGTAGCGTGGATGGCTGAGAGGTCATGGGAAGCATCACACCCAGGCTGGGGTGAGGAAATGAAGAAACATACTTGGGAGGTAGCAGCACAGCAGGGCAGTTGAGAGCCTTGCAAAATGTGATTTCCCTGCGAGAATAAGTGAAAGGATATGACCCAGGCTCAAAGGATATGACCAAGAACAAGTGAAAGAGTCAACCCTTGAGGATAGTGACATTTAGAGTGCAAGAAGGAAAAGAAGTCAGATATAAGAAAGTGTGGATGAGGAAATAAGAAGGGTCTGGATAGAGCAGAGAAGACCTCAGAAGAAAAAACGAAGAGGAAAGGCTGCTCAACAGTGCCCACAGCATGGGAGTTCAGGAAAGAAAGACCTTTGGGCTCGTCCCGGAAGAGGTCACTGTCTAGGCTGAAGGGGCAGTCTCAGGCCAGGAGGAATGATGAAGGCAGAGAACACGAGATGAAAGTAGAGGGGGCAGTGAGAGAAGGGAGGCCGGGGACGTAGCTAAGTACACTGCAATTCAGAGGAGCAAGAGGGCACCACGTCACTGGACTGAAAGGAACTGGAACAAATGCATCAGCACAGGATATCAGTGAAGACAGAAGAAAAGCATCAAGCATATTAATACAGACATGAGTGCAACCAGAGCCACAGACGTAAGAGACCACGGCAAACGGCTTATGCTATCGGAAGAGTGGGCTATTTTGGAAGAGACGTGCTATCATGTGTCTTGTCAGAAAATGCATGAAAAACAGACTTATGAGAAATATATTAATCTTCTTAAGTTTAAGAATAACTACAATAAAAGGGGTTTTTTCAGAAAAGTCTCCTTTATATTAATATCAGCACAGTGAATAAACAAAGCATAAAAATCTAAAAGGAACTGGTATTTTAGTGGAACAGAACATGAAAACAATCTTTGATCTATGTTCATATTAGATCTTCTGATATTTTACAGCAACAGAAAGGCCTAGAGGGGCAAGGACACTCGCTGCTTCAGTCCAGGCATTTCTAGTTGCCGGGAACATGATTGCGTATGGCAGGAAAACAAGTCTGAAAATGAACTCAAGATCACACAGTGCTTGATCAACATTAATAGGAAAATAATTGCACAAGGCCTGCGAGATCCCTCTCTTATCGAAACCCCATCTCTACTACAAAATACAAAAATTAGCTGGGCATGGTGGCAGATGCCTATAATCCCAGCTACTCAGGAGGCTGAGAGGAGAATCACTTGAATCTAGGAGGCGGAGGTTGCAGTGAGCTGAGATTGCGCCACTGCACAACAAACAGCCTGAGAGACAGAGCAAAACTTCATCTCAAAAAAGAAAAAGTAAGTTTTTTTTTTCTGTTGTTTTTAAAGTTCAGATGGCAGATATCAAAACAATCAGACTGGATCATAATAGATTGCAGTAAATATCTAAAGAGAAAATCCAGCAGGCCATTACCGATACTCCTATGTGACCTTTTGTTTCCCAAAACAAGCAGACACCTAAGTTGTCAGCCCAGAGCAGTGAGTGAATAAATAGCGGGATCTACCTTACGCTAATGGATGTTGCTCCTAATCCATTACTGCTGGCAAAGTCGAGGTGAATTCAGGGCAGCACTTCCTGACACTTGAGATTTATTTTGTCATTAGTGATGAGGCATTACATGAGGGCTCCTCAATCCCAAACTGTCAGAAGCACACTTACGCGTTTTAGGAAAGGTCACCCAGATGTTCGGGTGCTGACCCAGAGTATTGAAGCTGTTACTCTGTAGCTGATTCTTTTTATTATGACTATTGATGATTTATGTCTAGAATGAGCAGTCAGCCATCTGCTTCTTAGAGAAAAATGTGGTCACTTTGAGAGTAAGAAACAGGAATTTTAATCCATTATTATACTGTGGCTGAAAAGCAAACAAAAAACAACAACGCTGAATCCATTTTATTTTCTGCTCTGAAACTAAGATAAGGCATGTTAAAAACCAATGCACCCTAGAACCCCTAAATGGCCCCTAAGCACACCACATTCATCCATTCATTCTTATCCATGAACCTTTATTCAATTAATCATACAAGTGACATGCTTCTCTTGCCTTTCATCCAAATCCTGTACCTTGAATCTTCACCTTCACATTCTTGGTGAAGATATCCTGACTACTCCAGTTTGCATGGGTAAGTCCTATATACTCTCACCCACATTCTAACTTGCATTATTTGTCAGCATTTCATAAACATCAGTCTTATCTCTATAATTAATTTTCAATTTGACTCCTGGCAGGACTATGTATTATGGCATCCTATTCTGAAACTCCATGAGACTACACTGTTCTAGACATTTTACAAATCAGTAAAACCTCGGTAATGCAGGAGGTTGAACTCAAACTGCAGTCCTCCTCACATAAAGCTATGCAATTGATGGAACTAACCAAAAAATGAAATTCTGACCATAAAATCTTGAGTGTCTCAAAAAAGTATAAGTGGCATACTTGAGACCTTTTGTCTACAAGAATAATTCCCAAATGCAACCTACAGAACAGGCAGGCTCTAGGAGAAACTTTCCACTAGCCTACAGTTAAATGAGAAAAACAAGGAAATTGATTTGGTATGTCTTTTTCATAAAGATAAATTTATTCAATTTAAAAAAGGTCCTTTAACAACATGTCTTTCCTATTATTTTGATGTGAACATGCCTTCTGTTTTATAAAATGATAGTGAGTACAAAGAGTGTGCATGTTATTGCAATCATTATTTTTAAATGCTCTTCCTTAGTAAAATAAAAGATTGGCTTCCCTCTGCCAATATTCCTCTTTTTTTTTCTTTGAGATAGAGTCTCGCTCTGTTGCCCAGGCTAGAGTGCAATGGCACCATCTTGGCTCACTGCAACCTCTGCCTCCCAGGTTCGAGTGCTTCTCCTGCCTCAGCCTCCTGAGTAGCTGGGATTACAGGTGCTGTCCACCATGCCTAGCTAATTTTTGTATTTTTAGTAGAGACGGGGTTTCTCCAGGTTGGCCAGGCTGGTCTCAAACTCCTGACCTCAGGTGATCCACCCACCTCAGCCTCCCAACCTCATTCTTTCTTTTAAAGTTAAAATTAAAAATCCAAAAGACTGGGAGCCACTGCTATAAAACTCCAAATGGTGGGACTGGTGGGAACAATATTTTGGAAATACTACACTCTGAAAAAGAAAAAAAATGATTCTAACATAGAATGGGGAAGTCTCCTGTGTGCATGTTTGATGACCGTACAACACAGCTACAAACACTGTCATGCTTTTCCCATGAAACGGTGAAGTCTATGTTGCCTCTCCTTGATTCTGGGTAACCGCTTGAATGAATAGCGTACAATAGAAGTGATGCTATGTGACTTCCAAGATTAGGTAATAAAAGACCATGCAGCTTCCACCTTGTCTAGCATAGCACTTGCTTTTGGGGCCCTGAGCCCTCATCTGTACATCTGACTACCCTGACACTGACATGCTGAAGAGGTCACAGGCAGGTGCTCTCCTGACTGTCCCAGCTGGGCCCACAATGCATGAAAAACAGACTTATGAGAAATGTATGAATCTTCTTAAGTTTAATCATAACTATTAACAATGAAAGGGCTTTTTTTTTCAGAGAAATCTCCTTTATATCAGCACAATGAACAAACAAAGCATAAAAATCTAAGAGGAACTGCTATGCTAGAGGAACAGCACAAAAAAACAATCTTTCAGCCATCCCTGCCCAGCTGTCAGTCATCTTAGAACCTCCAGCAAAACACCACTAAACCACTAAGAACAGAAGAATCACCTAGTTAAGCCTTGTCCAAGTTCCAAATTCACACAGGAGTGTGAGATACAATAAAATGGCTATTGTTTAAAGCAACTAAGATTTTGGGTAGTTTGACGCACAATAACACATATCTGGAATAGCATGTAGCAGTTCCCCATTATCTGTGGTTTCGCTTTCAATGGTTTCAGTTATTCATAGCCAGCCACGGTCTAAAAATATTAAGATATTTTGAGAGAGAGAAAGACCACATTTAAATAACTTTTATTATAGTATATTGTTATAATTGTTCTAGTTTATTTTATTATCTGTTATTGTTATCAATATCCTACTATGCTGAATTTGTAAGTTGAATTTTATCATGGGTATGTAGATATTGAAAAAACATAGTACATATAGGGGTCGGTACTATCTGTCATTCCGGGCATCACTAAGGGGTTCTGGAACACATAAGAGGAGACCACCGTGCTTCCCAAAACACTTCTGAAAACATGTCATTCACTGGGATACCCAGACCATAAGAAATACAGCATATATCATTAAGAATCATATATATACATATATATGTTTATATATGTGTGTGTGTGTGTGTGTATGTATATACTTCTCTACTTTGAGTTTTAAAGAAGACCAAAATGGTTTAATTGCTACTATTCCTTTCAAAACTGCAAATCATTTCAAAAGATCATCATCAAAAGCAACCTCATTCCACTTTTCCCCCATAATTCCAGCCATTAACTAAACAGTGAGTGGGGATTAGAAAGTTTTCCCTCCTGCTCCTGTCAAGTCTTCTCCAGGCAATCCCATGAAAGATGTTTTTCGTTTTTGTTTTGTTTTAATGAATAGATTTTAAAAGTAGGAGACAAATAGGAATTAAGTAAATGGGGACCAGGATTGAAGCAGAGGGTGTTTACGGGTGGTGGTAGTGGGTAGTTTGGTTTTAAGATGGGAAACTTGATCATCACGCAAAGAGAAGAAATATGTAGAGAGCACTTTCTCACCAAGAAAAATACATTAATTAGCTCCTAGAGGAAAGAGCACAAGCATATAAATTCTGTGTGTTCTGGAGCATGTCACCTACAATGTGGCTGATTAATAAAGCTCTGAGACAGGGTGAAACAAAACCTCAGCTCTTCTTAGAAAACTGGGTAGCAGATTCACTACCATGGTTTTCTATTTGCACAACCATTCTCCCCCAAACTGAGAACCTCCAGGCCCCTTCCTATTTTTCCCATCAGTAATCACTTAAATCTTGAATGTTTAACTCTCAAAGGCCAACTCAGACTGACATTGGCTCCCTGTGTGTGCGTTGGGGTGGGGGGTGAGGGAGAGCACCATGCACACAAGGTTGTCACAAACAACGAATCGCTCCTGGGGTCCTAGCTGGAGCCTCACAGCTGTGTGTGCAGATAAGCAGAGCAGTGTGGAGGGTAGGGATCGCAGGGCTTTGTGCTACCTTCACTTTCTCATAGACATTCGGATGATGCTGTCACCATCTGCAACCTGACCCCTCCCCACAGAGAGATGCTGACAGAGTGCGGTGGTACTGTCAGACAACTCTGACAGGGCTGGACTCATGCCTTTATTACTGATTCCAGTCCAGCTCTCGGGGACCCACATGCTCACTTTCCCAAACAGACTCTGACTCGTTAAACCCTTGGGATGTATGCTTAGCTTTTATTTTGAAAGTTCCTGTTTCAGTTGTTGGAAAATAAACTGCATGTGATTTTCTAGATCTTACATCTTAATTGCTTAGCAATTTAACATACAGTTGTAAATGATAATTTTTCTAAGGTCCAGTGCCCTCAGGATTCGTGTTAAGAGTATCTCATCAGCACATCAAGCTGCAAACAGGAAGTTGTCTAGGATATGGGGGAAATTTTAGCACCATGTCACTCTTCTGTGTTAGATCCACTTTTCTCTCTGCACTTCAACAATGATGACTGTCACTAAAATCTAAACATTCACTGTTAAATTCTGTGTCCGTTTTTCCTTTCAGTTAAAACTATATATATCTCCCTACTTTAAAGGATAAATTCCCTTTTTAATTGAATTATACCTAGTCCCTGGGCCATTTGAGTAAAATCTGGTCATGGTCAGTTTTCCTTTTTTTTTCCAGAGTGAAGCGCAATTCACATTGTATTTCAGGTTCTACCTGCCTTGGCAAACTCTAGCCTCCAGGGGGAGCCAAAGACTCCCGCCACCTTTCACCCAGCAAAGAAGCGCTCTGATTCTGTGAAGGCCAACTGGAAGCTGGAGACTTGAACACCAGGCCAAGTTTAGGGGTGAGGAAATGACCTCTTCATTTGGGTCATCTCTTTTCCATGTAGTGTTTTCTTTGGCATCTCTCACCATGCCCCCTTTCCTTCCCTTCCCCTTCTCCTGCCACTCTCAAGAACTGTGAGGGGTCTGAGATTTCACCTTACTTGAAATTTAGTAAGTTTGCCCACCAGGTTCACAAGTGCCAGAAGATTCTTGGCTCTGAGACTTTAACACTCACAGCAACAGCAGTAACAAGGGTATTAGCACTTGTGCTGACCAAGAGGGCATGAAGCAGGAGCCAAAGCCTGCCTCCAGCATCGGTGTTGGGCTACATGAACAAGAGGCCCCTTCTTAGCTACTAACAAAGAGTGTGCAGGTCTAAGGTCTATAGCAGGAGTCCATAAATGATGCTTTTGTGCAGCATATGAGCTAAGCATTCCTTTTCACAGTTTTAAAAAGGGCCACAGCAAAGAAGAAAATGTGATAGAGACCACAGGTGGCCTGAAAAGTTTGAAGTATTCACCATCTGGGCCTTCATAGACAAGCTTGGTGATTCCTGGGCTACAGCATCCTCTGTGCTTAAGGCCTGAGTGGGGAGTGGCAGTGCCATGGCAAAGAAAATTCAGGATCTCTCTCTTTCTTGCTCCATCAGAGACACAAATTGCAGGACTGATGGGAACAAGTACTTTACGAGATTATCTTCCTCTTTCATTATTAATCCCCACTCCAACATAAACACCAGAGGTAGGTGGATTTCATAAAATAGGGTTGACGTGATGACTGGTTGTCAATATTTTTGTGGACAAAGGGGTTTTTTTTAACCAATATCTTTCTTCTGTAGTTTGATTTCTAATAGCTGCCACCCAGCCTTCTAGAAGACATCTCTGACCCTCTTTGAGGAAACCACTTTTTTACTACCAGATGCAATCTTTCTCCACAAACTGACACCAGTATTCCACTAACACGGTTTCCACAGCCGGCCAAATGATCTGGCTACCTAGCAAGCTGATTCCTTGAGGGCTGCCTTTCTCAAGTCCCTTAAATTCCATGTGCTAGTATTGCTGGGACTGGTTTCCAGGCAGCATCAGCAGTGTCTGCGAGCTTCTTTAATGGGTTCAATGTGAAGGAACTAGTTAAGGGCATTATGACTGCCAGCCTTCAGCTGACGCAGGATTTATCCCAGCCTTTGTTAATTGGGGAAGGTGTGATGCAGTTGGTGGATTCCCCTGGTGCTACTGAGACACATATTAGTTGTATGCTATCTTCTTTGATCCAGTAGTTCCATCGGCTTTAGAAACAAAATCCTAACTGACAAGTCTGAGATAAAATATACCTACTTATGGCTTTGTAATACCCTTAATTCCTAGTTTTTCACCACCCTGCCCCCTACAACTGAGAGCGTTCCTGTGAATATTACATCATGTCTAGTTGCTACACACAGTGCACTAGTCACACAGATCTGAGCCCATCTTGTCACATCAGTAAATGGGAATGACAGCCATCATATTGCCACAGTGATTCTGGAAATTGGAGTGCTTCTAAATGGAGTGTCCAGCCAGACTTCACCAACTGCTAACCATCCTAGGTTCCTGGATTTATTCATTTCCAGCACATGTTCAGAACTTTCCTCCAAAGTGTTTGAGGGGACAATTGTTCATTCTTTTACTTTGTTCAATAAAATGTATTTTGTGATTTTGTTTCATTTTATTTTTCTTTCATGTCTAGAGCAGTAGAACTGCCTGACTCAGGAACCCAGATAAGTCAGCAATACTTTAAATAACAGTTCATTAATTAATAGTGAAAAACAAGGGAGGCCCACTAGAACACTGACTTCAGCTACATTAGCACCAAATATGTTCCCCAGGATGCATGTCACGCCAGAAGAATCAGTAAGCAATGGTGTCTACAGGGCAGGTTTTGAGAGCAACTCAAGTGAGGGCAGGGATTTTCTCTTCAGGGTTAAAAGTGTCACTGGCACAGCCTTGGAACATGATGTCAGAACTATTGAAACTCCCATAGCCTACATATTTTCTCAAAAGGAGGTGGTTTTCTACTTTATGAGAAAAGCTGGTGAGAACACAGTAGAATGTAATTTAAGAGAGAGCAGTAAGAGCTGACAAAAAAGGGAAGATATATTCATCCCAGGGCATCGTGAAAGCAAAATGAATGGACAGAGAGCAACATGGCATAAGAAATGCAGCGAGGCCTGGAGTCAACGTCTCGGGACATTTGGTCAAAGATCACCATCCCTCTTTCATGATATCATCTCCAAAAGGAGATTCAGAATTTTATGAGTACATTTTCTGCTTCTGTTTTTGGCCAACATGATTAAAGGTGGTAAAGGAGTTCCACATATTATTATCTGACTGGATCCAAGGTAAGGAAGGGTCCAGGGTGAGTCATCCTAGTGGGCAGGGGAGGGGGCAGCTACTGTAATTGGGCAAGCACGGGGTTGAGTCATCTAAAGTAGGGAACATCAGACAGGGCACAGGATGCAATCCCAGAGGTAAGGGAAGGCCAGCGAGGGCTGCACTGGCAGAAGGAACCATCCAGTGAAAGATAATCCAGCCCTCCCCATGCAGGACTGGGGAGGAGATACGACAGGGCAGGAGTAGGTACCTCGGGGCCATGGACTTTGACTCTGTCTACAAGAGGTCAGTAGCTTGTGTTGAGGGTCAAGAAGCCTGAGGGTGTTTGGAGACTTGTGCATTTATACAGGAAACTCAAGGACCATTCTATCAAGATGTCCTAACCAGGATTTAAAAACGATTGGATTTCATTGCAAGGAAGAAGAAAGCAATTAGAAGCTATATCGATGAATGTGGATTCCATGAATTTTGTCTCTAGATGAGAAGCTGTTTCTCTGCCCCACATACTGAGCTCCTGCCTTTCTTGTATCATTTTAGGACTAAAATGGGTAAGATGTGACTGTTCTAGATTGGGATTAAAAACAAAAAGCCTCAGTATAACTCAGCTGATAAAGATTTGGATTCAGGTTCCTGGGTCTGAAAACTCAATGGAGTCACAATGCATGGCTTCCTATCCAGCCTCTGACACTTACTGGCCATATGACCTTGGACAAACCAACTCACCTCTCTGAACATCATTTTAATCAGTTATAAAATCAAGATAATAACAGTCCCTTCTTCCTAGAGCTCTTACGAAAATAAAATGAATTAACTCTTATAAAGTGCTTAGAACTGTATCTGGCACACAGTAAAACCTATATAAGTATTTGCCACTATTATTATCCCAGCTTTCCGCATTTGTACAGACAAGCTAATGCTGTCCACTGCTAGATCACAAAAATAACAGGAATGCACACACTCAACTCTGAGTCATGGCAGGTTGGGGCTTTCCCCCTCATACTAATCAATCAGGTTCAAGGCTATTGAGACGTAAAGACAAGGAAGATACAGAGCTGGAGGGGATGGGAGAAACCGAGTCACACTACTCATTTTACAGATGAGAAAACTAAAACTTAAACTTGCTATATCCCAAAGTTAATTTGTTAATAGAACAAGAATTAGAATTTAGTAAAGTGAATTTCCCAGTGTCTGAAGGTGTAATTCACATATTAAAATCAGGTGTCTGCTAGGTCAGTGCTACCATTATTTATTGTCAGCCTGGTCTATTCTCCTTTCCAGTAGCATGACAGAATGTGAAATGTCTTGAACTCTACAGATCACTATATAATTATGTCAGGGTTGGCTAAGAGTGGGGCACAACCATGATGCAAACCACAATATAGTAAAATCGGCATGGCCTGACTTCCTTTAAGTGCTCTAATTCTTCTTCACCCATGTCAAGTGTAGAGGAGACCTCTTGTGTCATGAAACCCCACACCCAAGCATCCTCTCTGAAGAGAAGAACCCTTTACACTGGCAGACTTGATCCTGAACACCAGATTCTATCAATGGAGAAACATCTCTGCTGTTGAGAGCTTGGCCTATGGTGTTGCATGAGGTTTGTGGATGCATAAAGAAGGGTTCTGGTGTTAGGCTAAGTAATCCAAATCATTTCTGTAAAGCTTTGTGGAAGGAGTAAAAATGATGGGCCACATAAAGCTGCATTCAGAAACTGGAAGGGGAGGGGAAGATATCTCAATAAAATGTTTTCTGAGGCAGCACTTAATAGATGCCACTGTCTACTAGTTTGACCTTAGCTACTAGATATTTGTGGGACTGCTCCCCATATCAAATTATGACTTCTACAAAGGTAGCTTTTATTTTAATACCTAGCTCCTAGATATTTGTGGGACTGCTCACCGTAATATCAAATGATGACAGCTACAAAGGTAGCTTTTATTTTAATTAGCTGCATTCCTTCTATCCCTTTATAATCAGATCTGGGCTAAGCAAAGATATTTAGCTACCAAATAGGTGTCTGATGGTTCTAATTATAAACTTGGAATTAAGAAACCCAGTTTCTACTTCTCTTTCCTTCTTCCTCACCATTAAAAAGCTTTGGAATTTGAGCCAGATCACGGATTCCACACTGCAGGGTTGTGGAAGCTACTAGGTTGTGCTAGGTCAATGCATAGAAATTTCCTTTACGTTGAAAAAAATGCATAAAACTTTTGACCACGGGGGTATCTTTATTTCTATTATGGGCATAATATTAACGTAAGATACTACAGGGCAGAAACAATATCAGGAAATCCCAAGAGAACAGTGACCCCCAAGGCCTCGGTAAGCCAGGGACAGAAGGAGGGAGCACTAGGCTATTACTCTTCAACCTCCTTTCTCGACTTTCTTTCTGAGCACCCCTCATTCCAGGCTGGAGTTGATTCTGGGCATGCCTCTGCTGGAGCTCTCACTCTCCTGGTCTGGCTTGGAGCATGGCCTCACCTGTCTCACTCTCAATCTCAATTCAGTTCCTGCTTTCCACTCTGCTCTGTACTGCTGCCTCTCTCCCGGCCCCGACTTCGCCTCGTTTGATTCCAGTTCCTGAATCTACTCAGCTACTAACTTGATCTTTCTAAATTTGGTCTTAACCTAACAACAAATACACAAACAATTCCAAGCTCAGTATATATTACTCATACTATTCAACAATAAATAGGAACAAACAATTAATACACATAACAACTGATGAGTGTCAAGGGTACTATGCTAAGTTTTAAAAAAAAGCCAATCTCAAAAGATTTCATACAACATGATTCCATGTCTATAACATTCTTAAAATGAAAAAAATTATAGACATAGAGAACAGATTAATCGTTGCTAGGGATTAGGATTGAGGACAGAGTATGGCTGTGAAGGATTAACATAAGGGAGTTTCTTGGTAGTGATGGAATAGTCTGGACCCTGATTGTACTGGTGAGGTTATATAAATCTATACATCTGATAAAACTTCCTAGAACAACACCATTCCTCCACACATACAAACAGAAACAACAGTGGATGTAAAAAAAAATGGTGAAATCCAAATAAGGGCTATATTTGAGTTAACAGTATTGTACCAATGTCAATTTCCTGATTTTGACAATGTACTAAGGTTATGTAAGATATTATCACTGGGGGAAGCTGGGTGAAGGGTAACAGGAATGCTGTGTTATTGCTGCAACTTTTTATGAGTCTTAAATTGTTTCAAAAAAATACACACACATAAACACACAGACACAAACACAGTCAAGCCTTGCATCCTGTGAGTTCTGTATCTGTGGACTCAACCAACTGGAGATCAAAAATATATTTTTAAAAAAGGATTATTGCATTTGTACTCAATATGTACAGATTTTTTCTTGTCATTATTCCCCAAATAATAAAGTATAACAACTATTTGCAAAGCATTTACATTTTATTAGGTATTATAAGTAATCTAGAGATGATTTAAAGCATGCAGGAAGATATAGGTGGGTTATTTGCAAATACTATACCATTTTACAAAAGGGACTTGAGTATCTGTGGATTTTGTTATCTGCAAAGGTCCTAGAACCAGTGCCCTAATCTCCCACAGATACTGAGGGATGACTATCTATATATATGTGTGTGTGTGTACACACACACACACACACACACACACACACCCTAAGGTCCTGAGTCCCATCCGCAACCATAGCACATAATAAGAAAGGACAAAAAGTGGCAAGCAGAGGTCCAATGCACGGCATTCTTAGTGAAAGCATTATATGGAATTTAGTGTCAAGTTGAAAGAGCCTTGGCATTAAGAAAACCAAAAGTACAAAAACCAGCTTAGTCACATAATTTAACTTCAGCTGGCAGAACTCAAACTGTGGGCATATAAAATGGAGATAACATAAGTTAAACGTGCCACATCACTCAATTCTAGCTGACATTTCCTTTGCCAATTGTTTTCTACCACATAGTTCTTATCCTATTGTGTAGATCGTAAATTTCTTTCTGACACAAATAGCGGTCCCTAACATATATGACTGTTGTATGGAAAATGATCTTGAGACTATCTGGAAAAGGAACAACATAATTTTCCAACAATTTATAAGCTTCTGAAAGGTATCAAAAGAGCCAGAGGTATCAGAATAACCTTTAATAATTCTAAATAAGGTTATTTAAAAGAAACATGGCATCTTAAAAAAAATGTTCTCATATGACTTGAGTGCTTTAAGAACTTCAAGAAAGGAATTAGTTGATGTTCTTTGCTTGGACTTGACAACTGACTTAAGGCATAAACAATCCCCATCTTTGTCTGTTGAAAGAAGAGCATATATGGGTGAATACCTATCCTCCCAATTTTCAGAAGACAGTAGGGTGAAAGTATTTATAGCATACTTATTGAGGATGGTAGGAGGCGTATATGCCAGCCAGGAAACTCCAACATCAATGTCTCCCCTACTGTCCCTAACCCAAGAGCTCAGGAGACATTTATCTTTGCATTTGCAGAGGTTCCTTCCATTTGCACCGAGCATGAGTTTACGGAAACTCAAAAAGAATACATCAAAGTTTCTCCTTCTGAGGACAAGGAGGAAAGTATCAGGTTCAAAGGTGCAAAGAAGATGTTGGCTTTGGCGTAGAACGTTTATAATAATGGGGCATCACAGGTCTTATTTGGTTTTTGTTATGAAAATTCTTAAAATGTTTAATCTGTGTCACAAAAAGAAAAAGACCTCAAAGAGGAGAAGAGGGTCTGTCAGTGAGGATGGAAGTGCAGGGCTAATGGAACACCGAGGTGGGGCTGGGGCAGGGTCAGGCCAATGCCGCTAGTGAAGGACAGGGCACCAGTACAGGGGGTTATAAACTAGCTAGTGTGACAATAACCTTCAGACCTCAAACCTGAAGCTCTGGTTCATGGGAAAAAGCATTAACAAGCGAGATAATTTATACTATGCAAGCTTAATGTGTAAATATTGATTAGAAGAGAGATTAGCTGGCTTTCATCCCCCATGTACACATTCATTTGTTCATTCAATCATTATTCCACAAACATTTGTTGAGTAATAACTGTGTGCCAGGCTTTATAGTGTCAGGAACTGTGCCAGGCACTGGTGACCCAAGGATGAATCAACACAGTGCAACCACAGCACAGGCCTAATTTGGTTTTCATTATGAAAATTCTTAAAATATTTAATCTGTGTGAGAAAAAGAAAAAGACCTGAAGGAGAAGGGGATCTGCCAGTGAGGCTGGGACTGCAGGGCTATTGGAACACCAAGGCAGAGCTGGGGCAGGGTCAGGCCCAGGTTTTCTGGGGGCAGTGAATTTTGACACCTATTTGGAGGTGTCCAAGGCAGGCCTCTAAACTGGGTTCCTCTGAACTCTGGTTCAGTGAAGTATTAATATGTGCTCCATTACATAAAGGGCTTCATCACAATCTATTCATTTTGGAAATGCTGTATTGATTATCTCAAGTAAGCATATTAATAACTGAGAAGTCCTGCACTGAAGACATCCAGCAAACATTATTACCTTACAAGATCCCATGTGGAAAATCCCACTCTCAGGACTACAAAGTGGAAAAATAAGTGCAGGAGCATATCTGTAGTGAAAAGACAGGATCAAGCAAGTCGTTTTTCATGTCCCATGAAACATTCTAGGGCCCAATTCGTGTAAGCCAGAAATGTCACTGCCACCGAATTATCTGAAAGGATTCTGTGTGAAACGTATGTAGTACTTTTACTAACTTTCTTCTGCCTAAAATACATAAAGACAATTCATCTTTCACAGGAGTTCAGCATCACAGACGCTGGAGCTGATAAGACTGTTAGGAAGCATCTGGTACAATCCTCCTACTCCACAGATGAGTCTGGATGAAGCTAATCAGTACCCCAACTCTTAAGAAACCTGAGCTCCTGATTCTCAGCCCAAAGCCTGATGAATAAGTACCTGTCTTCTGTATGCTCCACACAGCATTTCGGTGTACTGTGGGTGTCAGTCATAACAATTACTAAGTCATTAAATTAAGTTATAATATTTGTAACATCACAACATAAAGATCAGAACAATAACAAAACATTCTGCCATTTCTTTGGAAGCATTCATTGAACATTTTAGGGAAAAAAAGTGTACTAGGGCTAAAGAGTTGACATTGCTTCAACCTCAAGAATATCATTATTTGACAGGATCCCCTCCCATCACCATGTCATTGAGATTTTAAAAAATATACCTTTGGTGTTGCTATAATCTTATTAACCTACTGGCTCATAGAGCTTATTACTCTGAAAATAGCTTTTTTTTTTTTTTCTAAGCCAAACTTATCCAAGAGCATCAGTCTAAAGACTATAAATAGCCCAAGTATAATGATCAGTGACATGAAAATGTAGGCTAAAGCTAATAGAACTGAGTAACAGGTTTAATTTCAAACTGGAGAACTAGGTGATAAGATCCCACCACTTTATTGTTTCTGTCCTGGATTTTATATAATCATTAAAATAGCACTGTTCACAAGGAATGTATACAGATATACTTGGCCTAACTTTATAAAGCAAGCAGTCAATTTCCCAAGTAACCTTACAATTCTACTCTCTCTTTTAAAAAACAGCTTTATTGAGATGTAATTCATGTACTATCTAATTCATCTATTTAAAGAGTAAAATTCAGGAGTTTTTAGTATATTCACAGATATATGCAAGTGCTACAACAGTCCATTTTGGAAAACATTTATCAACTCAAAATAAATCTTGTACCCAGGCTGAGTGTGGTGACTTACACCTGTAATCCTATCATTTCGGGAAGCTGAAGCAGATGGAGCACTAAAGCCCAGGAATTTAAGACCAGCCTGGGAAACATGACGAAACCCCATGTCTCAAAAGAAAAAAAAAATTAGCTGGGCATGGTGGCATATGTCTGTAGTCCCAGCTACACTTCACTCCAGCCTGTGTGACAGACGGAGAAGGAAAAAGAAACCCTATACCTTGTAGCTGCCACCCCACCCCCACCCCATCCTCTCATCCCCCTCATCCCTAAGCAACAAATAATCTACTTTCTGTCTCTATAGCTTTATGTATCCTGGACATTTCGTATAAATGGAATGATATAGTATGTGGTCTTTTGTGGCTGGCTTCCTTCCCTTAGCATAACATTTTCAAGGTTCATCCAAGTTGTAGCATGTATCTGTACTTCATGCCTTTCTATGGCCAAGTAATATCCCACTGTGTACATATTCCAAATTTTATTTATCTAATCATTAGTTTATGGACATTCAGGTTGTTTTCACCTTTTAGTTACTATGAACAACGTTGCTATAAACATTTTTGTTTTTCTATGGCTTTTGTTTTCATTGTTCTTGGGTATGCACCTAAAAAGTGGAATTGCTGGGTCATATAACTCTGTGATTACCTGTGAGAAACCGCCAGACTTTTTTCCAAAGTGGTCACACCATTTTACATTCCCACCAGCAGTGTGTGAGCGTTTCAATTTCTCCAGATTCTTGTCAACACTTATAATTATCTGACTTTGTGATTCAAACCATCCTAGGGGTCATGAAAGGGTATCTTATCTGGTTTCAATGTGCATTTCTTGATGATTAATGATGTCAAGAATCTTCTCATTTGCTTATTGGCCATTTGAAAATACTTCTTGGAGAAATGTCTATTTAAGTTCTTTGCCATTTTAAGTGGGTTATTTGTCTTTTTATTAAATTGTAAGAGCTCTTTATATATTCTGGATATAATTCTTTTATCAGATATATAAGTTAGAAATACTTTCTCCCATTCTGTGGGCTTTTTCAGTTTCTTGATAGTGTACTCTGAAGCACAAAAAGTTTCAGTTTTGTTAAAGCCCAATTTATTTATACTTTTCTTTACTCACTGCATTTTGGTGTCATATCTAAGATTCATTTGCCAGTACTAGTTTTCCTGCATTGGATGGTCTGGTGTTCCTACTGAAAATCAGTTAACCACAGAGGTTTATTTCTGGATTCTCAATTCCATTTCACAGATCTGTATGTCTAACTTTGTGCCAGTACCACACAATCTTTATTACTGTTACTTGGTAGTAAGTTTAAAATTGAGAAATGTTAAGTGCCTCCTAGTTTGTCCTTCTTTTTTGAGATTGTTTTGGCTATTTTGGGTCCCTTTAAATTCCATATGTTTTGAAATCCCATGTTAGTTTTGAAATTCTATAATAGCCTATACATTTCTCTAAAGAATCCAGCTGGGATTTTGATAGTGATTGCATTAAATCTATAGATTAATTTGGGAAGTATTTCTACCTTAGCCTTGTCTTCCAATCCAAGAATATGAATGTCCTTCCATTTATTTAAGTCTTAAAATTTCTTTCAGCAATTTTTTTGTTTTCAAAGTATAAGTTTTATACTTATTTATTAAAATTATTCCTAAGTATTTTATTTTTTAATATTATTATAAATGGAATTATTTCATTAATATCATTTTTGGATTGTTCAAAGCTAATATATATAGAATTAATTTTAGTAATTAATTTTGTATCTTGTAGCCTTGCTATTACGGTTTGGATTGTGTCCCCCCCAAAAAGACACATTGCAGTTCTAACTCCCACTACCTCAGAATGTGACCTTATAAATAGGGTCATTGCAGATGTAATTAGTTAAGGTGAGGTCATACTAGAGTAGGGTGGCCCCTTAATCTAATATGACTGGTGCAATTACAAGAAGAGAACAGAGACATGAAGGACGAAGACAGTCAAATGATGATGGAGGCAGAACCTGGAGTGATGCATCTACAAACCAGGAAAGGCCAACAAATACCAGACACTAGAAAAGGAAAGGAAGGATTCTATTCAGAGTCTCACAGGGACTCCCAACACCTTGATTTTGGACTTCTAGCCCTGTAACTGTAAAAAAATAAATATCCGTTGCGTTAAGCTACTTAGTTCTTGGTACCTTGCTATGACAACCCCAGGAATCTAATGTACTTGCTGGACTTGTTTATTAGTTTAAATTGTTTTTTTAGTGGAGTCCTTAGGATTTTCCATATAAAACATTATGTCATTTGCAAATAGAGTTACTTTCGCTTAGGATGTCTTTTTCTCTCTTAATTGCCCTGGCTAGACACTCGAGTACAATGTTGACTAGAAATGGAAAGAGTGGGCATCTTTGTCTTATTCCTGATCTTAGAGGAAAAGTATCCACTCTCTTCCAATCAAGTATGATGTTACCTGTGAGTTTCTTGTAGATGTCTTATCAGACTGGGCAAGTTTCCTATTACTGGTTTTTTGAATGTTTTTACCATGAGAAGGTGTTGAATTTATCAAATAATTTTTTCTCTGTATTGAGATGATCATGAGGTTTTGTTGTTTTTTTCTATTGATATGACACATTACATTAATTGATTTTTGGATGTTACATCGACAGTGCATTCCTGAGATAAATCCCACCCTAGTGTATAATCCTTTTCATACATTTCTGGATTCAGCTTGCTAGTATTTTGTTAGAACATTTTTCCACGCATAATAAAAAATATTGATTTGTAGTTTTTCTTCTGTGTGATGTTTTTCACCACTTTTGGCATTAGGGTAATACTGGCCTCAAAGAATTAGACAGAAAGTGTCCCTTCATCTTTTATTTTTTGAAGAATTTGTAAAGAATTGGTATTAATTATTCGAAGTGTTCTGTGAATGTCAGCTAGGTACTGTTGGCTTTTAGTGTCATTCATGCCTTCTATTTTCTTATTGTTTTCTGCCTAGTTGTTATATCCCTCTGGAAAACTGTATATTAAAGTCTTCAACTACCATTTGAGTCATCTATTTCTTCCTTCATTTTTGTCAGTTTTTACTTCACATATTTTGGCACTCTGTTGTTTACTGAAAACGTGTTTATAATTGTTTACTGCCCTAATAGACTGTCTTTTTTATCACTATAAAATGTCCCTCTTTACATTTGGTAAGTTTTTTTTGTTTTAACATCTGTTTTGTCTGATATTAACATAGCCACTCTAACTGTCTTATAAGGTTGCTGTTTACATGGTATATCTTTTCCTTTCTTTTTACTTTCAGTCGATTTGTATCTTTGAATATGAACTGGGGCTCTGTAGACAGTATATATAGTTCAATCTTGCTTTTTGTTTGTAACTAAAGATTGTTTAATAATCTCTGCCTTTTGATTGGACTGTTTAATTCAAAAGTATTTAATGTTATTATTGATATAGTAAATTTACATCTACCATTCTACTTTTTGTTTTCTATACTTCTCATGTCTTCGATTCCACCTTTATTGCTTTCTTCTGCATTAAGTGAATATTTTCTAATGCAGCATTTAAATTTCTTTAAGGATTTTTTTACTATTTTAAAAAATATTTCCTTAGTGGTTGCTCTAGGCCTTATCAAATACATCTTATCAGAATGAGCTTCAGATTTACACCAATTTTATTCCAGTGGGATATAAAAATGTTGCTTCTATATAGCTCTATTCCCTTTTCTCCACTTTTGTGATGTAACTATACTATTACATTTAAAATGCTATAAGCCCAATAGTACATTCTTGTTAATATTACATTATATAATTTTATGTCTTTTAAGGAAGCTAAGAAAGGAGAACAAATATATATATATTCATATCTTTTGTTATGTTAACTTTATTTATCATTTGTGAATCTCTTCATTTGTTTTTGTGAATTCAAGTTACCACTAGATTCATTTCTTAGCCCAATATAATATTGCCTTCACCTACCTCCTTTGTGCTGTTATTAGCAAATGTGTTACATTTCTATAAGTGAAAAAGGCTCAACAATAATATATATGTGTATATGTGTCTATTTGTGTATAGTTTAATGCAATTGCTTTTAAAATCAGTTTAAAAAAGGGAGACGATATATGCATTTACACTGTGTTTTACACATATATATGCTCATTGTTTTTTTTCTTGAGGATTCAGATTATTGTGGGAAGTTACTTCCTTTTAGACTAAATAACTTTCTTTAGCATTTCTTGTAAGACAGATCTGTTAGAAACAAATTATTTCTGTTTTTATTCACCTGGGGATTTCATTATTTTGCTTTTATTATGAAAGACAGCTTTGCTGGATATAAGATTTTTAGTTAACATTTATTTCTTTATGTATTTTGAATCTGGACATCACTATTTTCTGGCCTCCACTATTTCTGAGAAGTCAGGTTATTCTTTGGGTTCCCATATAAGTAGCAAGTCATTTTTCTCTTGCTGCTTTCAAGATTTTCTCCTTGTCTTTGGATTCTTAGCATTTTTACTATAATGTCTCTTACCTTTTTGTGTTTGCTAATCTTCCTTGGAGTTTGTTGAGCTTTCTAGATATGTACATTAATAATTTTCCAATAAATTTGGAAAGTCTGGAAACAATAAAAAGCCATTATTTCTTCAAATATTTTTTCTGCTCCTTTTTCTTTTTTCTCTACTTCCAGTATTGCCATTGCATATATGTTGGCACACTCAATGGTGTCTTGCAATTCTCTAAGGCTCTGTTCATTTCTTTTCATTTTTTTTCTCCCTTTCTTCAGCTTGTATCATCTCTGTCAATCTTTCTTATAGTTCATTAATTCTTTTGTCAGTTCAAATCTACTCTTGAGCCTCTTTGGTTAATTTTTCATTTCAGTTATTATACTTTACAATTCCAAAACGTTCATTTGATTCTTTTCAAAAAATTGTATCTCATTTATATTCTCTGCCTGATATGACATTATCATAATACCTCTTTTTATGTATTTAATCATGGGTTTCCTTTAGTTCTTTGAATGTATTTAATATGGATACTTTGAAGTCTTTTTCTTTTAAATGCAACACCTGTTTGCTCTCACAGGCAGTATCTATTGCCTAATTTTCCCTGACTCTCACCCCTAGTGTATAGGTCATATCTTTTGTTTTTTGGCATATTTCATGGTTTTTTTTTTGTTGGAAACTGGACATTTTACATAATATATTGTAGCTATCAGGATGGTAGTTCCTCCCTGTCTCCAGGGATATGCTACTGTGATTTGTTTATTTCCTTAGTGATTAGTTGGACAATTTTACTGAAGTCTATTTCCTTTCCCCCATAGAGTGAAGCCTCTGGTGTGGCTACTTAGGGCATGTAGCCTTGGGTATGTCCACAGCTACCCTGAGATAATACAGGTTTTGGCAAGGTTCTCTTACACTGTCTCTTTCCCTGACCATTCCTAGCTGTTGAATTAACTGCAGGTTGATTGCTATGGGTATACGTTGCTTCATAGATTGAGCCAATCAAATCTGGGCTCCTTTCAAAAGATAGTTTCCAAGGTCAGTGTTTAAGATTCATTCTGACTCCAGGAATGCTCCTCTCAGCTGTCTCTTTCCTAGTTCCCAGCAAACTAGCCGATCTACAATTTAGCCTATATCTCCAATGAATCTACCAATCTCTTCCCAATTGCCATTCACTGCAACCTCCCACTTTTTTTTTGAGCGCACCCTTGGGCATAAAGTTCTCCACACTTTGTTGCAAACAAAGTCAGTTTGTTGGTTAGATACTGAAAGGTCTTTGTTTTACAACCTACTTCTCCCCCAGGCAAATCTCTGAGCTAGGGCTCTGGAGCTGCAATGGTATGTTTCTCGCCGAGTGACATTCCTACTCTTGTAGCTGAGTTCTCAGTGGTAGCGGGGCAGTGACCTTAGGTCTTTTCAGTTTGCTTCTTCCTGTGAGAAACCACAGCTTTAAGACAAGGGGAAGGGTAATGAAGGTCTCAGTATTCTCAGCATGCCGAATTCAAGGTAGAGCCTCTGTCCCAGGAATGGAGGCCGGATGAAAGAAGGAACCCCACACCTCAGGGCTGAACTTAATCTCAGAAACAGGTTGCTGAGGGCAAGAAGAGAAAGGCTGACATACTGTCCCTCTCAAGAGAACAGGTCTCCAATTAGGAGCTGCGGCAGAAGGAGCTCTGTGTTGTTGGTTGCACAAGTTTGGAGTGAAATTTCCATCTCTCTGAGTTTGGAGTGGGGGAAGAAAAGTGGAGGTCTTGCTTCAAATACTACAGTTTTAGTAGATTTTCCTGAATAAAGATTTCTTTATTTGCTGAATGTCCATATGCCCAGTGAAAGGAAAATAAAATCTTGGCAACCCAAATTCACTATGCCAAGGGAAAAATTAAGCTGGAAGCTGAGTCAAGCAAGAAACTGCCTTCCCTTTTGTTCCTAAGAAAATAACTCAGAAGACAGAAGGCTAGACAGAAGGCCAGATGTCTCCACAAATAGCCACTCTATGTTTACTTTATCTTAGGTAGAGTCCTGATGCACTGCATGTGAGATGAATGCATAATGACTATTTCTGTACCCTTTCTTTTCACAGGTAAAATGTGAATTCAGTGAATGCTGATCAAAGACTCAAAGGAATGCAACTACTCTCCTCTTTTATCTACCCTCCTCTTTTATTCTTCTCTTTCCTCTTTCCCCTACTAGCTGCTCTTTTCCCCTTTAAATATAGAAGTCCCAAACCCCTCTTTGGAAAAAAGCATGGATCACAGATTGTTCCTGTGGTTTTGTGTTCCTTTTTCCTGGGTGCATCCTTAACCTTGGCAAATAAACCTCGAAACTGATTAGGACCTGTCTTAGATACTTTTTGGTTTACAGGCCATTTCCAGATACTTTAAGTGGTTAGTTTTATGTTCGTTACCGATTTTCAGTTTTTCTGTGGAGCAGGTCCACAGAACTCATGCTATCATGGTGAAAGTGAAACATTCACATCTACTCTTAAGGGTTCCAGGTGTCTGTAGAATCTGCAGAGCACAGATTCTGCTACGCTTGCTGCTCTATGTGGTCTGGAGTATGATGAAGGGCAGCACTCGGGATGATGAGCTTTGAGACAGATGCTGGATACCACCCAGTGATTCCATCCTCATTGAATAAATGCACAAATTTCCTCTAGGGAAATCCTATTTCAAACAATGAATGTCTAAGAGCTCTTAAATCTGTAGCTCCCAGTGGCCCCCTTGGTCATCATCTTCCCTTATATTAAATCAGGCCATCACTGGTTTCATACACTAACAGAAAGGGAAGGCAAGGGAATATGAAGGGAGCGAAAGACAGAGAAGGCAGACACTAAAGTTGAGTGATCTTTGAGGACACCGTTAGTACTGACAGCTGTGGGAGAAAAAAGGAGGGAACAGTGCGTTTTTGGAAGATGAGTCACTTGGCTCTCTGGAAGCAGGTTGACAATGAGTGGGAGATGGACTGATTAGTACTGTTCTAGTACTAGATGCTTTTTGTACATTGTCACCAATCCTGACAGCACCTCTCGAGGGGACAGTTTTTGTAGTTCACCCTTCCTTTACTTTGCAGTCCATGACTACTAACAGGTCACTGATGCAGTCTCTCACAGTCTTTACCTTGCTTCTTGTCTGCATGCTGACACCCCTAGATTAGGGACTAAGGATGAGATGCTCTGGAAAAATGATGATAACAGTATTTTTTATTCTGCAAGATAAAGAATACTACCTATTTCCTTGTTACAGAGCTGTAAACTCTTAACCAATAGATCTAGGATTCAAGTCCAGCTCTTCCTCCAAGCCTTTGTCCATTCTGTGCTTCTTTTCTGCACAACCTAATGGAAATATCTAACAAAACATTTGAAGCCACCAGCCTGGAAATCATCAGAAAAGTCTACGGTTGCCTCTACCTAATCTTTCCAGTCCTGCCCTTGCCCTCTGAGAGCACTAACCATCCCTTCTTTTGAATCTCCTTGGTATTGCATCTGTAGAAATTAGGTGCCCTACTTTGTTAATCGTCTGTGTCCCTCTTTGGCCTGTAAGCTCTCAGGAGCAGGGATCATGGCTTTGTAACTCCATCACCTAGTCTGAAACCTGTACAGAGGTAAACATGAAATAAGTGTTTGCTGGATGCCTAACTAAAGAAAGGCAACTGGAGTCACAAAACCCAGAGAGAAAACAAAGCACTAAGGGCCAACTCTTGAGAAGTCCCTCTTTAGGAGACAGAGAGAAAACTACAGGAGGAACATTAGGAGAGCTGAGAGACATCAGAAGGATGCTGAGCTGCCAAGGCCCAAGGAAGGTACAATGTCAGGAAGAGTGGGTGGTCAATGTTTTATTGGGCTCAGCCTACCAACTTAGCTCCCAGTAGACTCAAGTCAGTCCTCTATGATGAGAGGAAGCTCAGGGAGAGAGGCCATTCCTAGGAATTCCGTTTAGCTTCTGAGCTGGGGAAAGAGCTGGGGGTCCCTACCAAACAGGAGTAGCTCAAGACGCCCTGGAGACTTTGGAGGAAGCAACCTTCCCAGGCTGGGGAGAATTTGGCAGTACCTTGGCCTTTCCTGGGTTCTCCCCTAGGCTTCAGGCCTCAGAGGGATCCATCCAGGGTGTATTACTACCATATAGTAGCTATATAATTTATTTCTCTTTGAGGAGGAAATAATGGCATCTCTGGAGAAATAATTCACTGCCTTTTGGTGGAGAAAATATGATCTGTGATCTCACATGCCATGTGATGTGCAGTATCAGTCTACAGGGGTAAACATCACATTAATATCAGCCACAAAACTGCCTACATCCCTACCTTATAAGGCTAGTGTGTCCAGCATTGGGAGGGGCTGGGGGACAGGAGAATTCTTTACTGATCCAGCAGAAACCCACAGGGCAAAGTTGTAGTGTGCAGTGTTAGAGGATCCTCTGAGTTTAGTCAGCTCAGACCCAAAGAGGGAGTGATCAACTGGTAGCTGCCTTCCCACCACACCCCTGCCCTGGGCGATTCTGTACCACTTTATAATTGCTATTTGACTACCCACATACTAACATTTCAGCAAAGTTCATTTTATTGTTAAATCCAGAGGTACCTGTAACTGACACAGTTTTCAATTTGGAAAAATAAATGAAATGAGATAGCAGCAGCTGACATGGGCCTCTCCTATTTTGCCAACGTAGCTCTTATAAATACATACCCTGGATGCGATTACTGGCACTTAATGACCCAAATGGCTACAAAGATGGAAATTCTCTCTTGCAGAAGATGACTAATATTTTTTCAGCTGCTCTAGTCTATAGTATACTTGTGTTATTAGAAGTATTATCTAAAAAATATATCAAAGTACCTTGTAGTCAATGTTTAAACACGGATTTGTTTCCTTTCCTTTAAAATTCTACATTTAAACCAAATCAAGTGATTCATCTGACGTCTGTTGCTGCCACCTCCAGAACAGTCTTCTCACAGCCACTGCCTGTGTCCTTCTCTCAGTCCCGTCCCCTCAGAAGCACTCATCTGTTGTGCCTACTTACTCCTTTCTGAAATCCTTTTGCTCTTGGCCTCCAGGCAACTAAGACTTTCCCTACATTCAAACCATTTATTTTAGGACTTCTCTTACCCCCTAAGGCATCGCTAAAGATCCATCTGTAGCTCCCTCTCTTTCCTGAGGGCTCCGTTGCACCTCTATTCCAAGATCGCCCAAATGTCCACCTCTAGGGCTAGGTTCCCCATGAAGCCCCAGAAGCCACTTCCAATCGCCTTCCTAGACAGCTTCCTTAGCGGCCTGGCTGGCATTTCAACTTCAACAAAGATTCACTGGGTACCACTTACCACCCAGGCTCTGCTAAGGGCACTGTGTGAAGAAGACACTCAATTCTTGCTCTTAAAGTTCAGGAGAACCAAATGCATCTTCCTTCATACACATGGGCTCTCCCACCTCCCCGCCAACCTTAGAATTCCAATCTCGTATTAAGGCATAACACCTGGGCTGGAGGTCCCAGTACCATATGACATGGTCCTCCCCACTGCACCCATAGCTCATGGTTGTTTAGGTTCAGGAATTTGTCCACAAACACCTTCTCCTCTCCATTACCCATAGCCAGGCCCTCTCACCTGAAGGCTAGACTATTTCAGATGTGCCTCCGCTAATTCCCATCTCAAGTTTGCACCTGTCCAATCCATTCCACACACAGCAGTCTATCAAATGACACTTTACCATGTCATTCTTCTGCTTCTCACACTTCAACCACTCCCCACTGGCACCAAAATAAATTCATTTCAAGCTCTCCAACAACAGGTAGGTCCCACCCATGTTTCCAAGTGCTTTCCTGTAAGCATGCTCCACTTCAACAAACTGGAACTGTAATCTATTCACAATGCTCCATCCAAGATTCTCATGCCTTTGTGCCATTGCTCAATTTGTTATTTCAGAAACATCACTTCCCCAGCTCCATCTCTGCAAGTCCAAATTCTATCCATAACTTGAAGCCTGGCTCAAATGCCACAGTCTCCTGAAAGCCTTTTTTAAAATCCACTCCTCCCTCAAACAGAATGAATCTCTCAGTCCTCTGCTTCTGGTATCATTCTGATGACAAGTGTCTTGTGCGGTTTGTATCTGGTTGATCTTTGTATTTGCCACATAACAGATTGCAGTGGCTTGCACTGACTTGGTAAGAATTTGATGAATAGGCTGAGCGCCATGTTTCAAGCCTGTAATTCTGCTACTTTTTGAGGCTGAGGTGGGAGGATTGCCTGAGACCAGGAGTTTGAGACCAACATGGGCAATAAAGGGAGGCCCCCATCTCCACAAAAAATAAAAAAAGAAACAGCCAGGTGCAGTGGCGCATATCTGTGGTCTCAGCTACTCAGGAGGCTAAGGTGGGAGGATCACTTGAGCCTGGGAGGTCAAAACTGCAGTGAGCTGTGATTATGCCACTGCACGCCAGCCTGTGCAACAGAGTGACACCTGGTCTCAAGAAAAAAGAATTGGATGAATTAACAGATGAATGGATAGGCCGTTGCTGGTGTGCATTCTGTGTGAGAACTGCTAAATTTTGAAAGGTGATATTCCACAAAGACATCTCCAATCTAACCTCTACTCATTAGAGGTTAGAAAAATAGATATTAAATCAACAGATAAAGGGCACTGAGAAGCTGACCACTTGTCACCTACATAACCTGTCTCCATTTGGGTGTGCATGTTTATGGCTAAAGTGATTCTGCAGCTAAAGTGATTCTGCAGCAGGACTTCCTTTTGTCTTTGTGAGCAGTTTGGTTAACTCTTCCGATTTTCCATCAGTTCTTTGACACAGAACTTTAATATTTCTGATCTAACTAGATTCTGCTGAGTAAACTCAA
This sequence comes from Cacajao melanocephalus, assembly GCA_963573385.1. NCBI lineage: Eukaryota > Metazoa > Chordata > Mammalia > Primates > Pitheciidae > Cacajao > Cacajao melanocephalus. The sequence goes on along the minus strand of CAUYLG010034963.1, from coordinate 59,082 downwards.
TTACTCTCAGTAAAACCATTTAATTTCATGCACCTAGGAGGGGAAGAAAACTGAAGGAGTCACGTTATAACTTTATCACCATGACTCTGGCACCGAGAAACTATTTCCACAAAGTGGAATCACATTATGCCCTGCACATCTGGAGTCCATTCTGGGATTTGAAGCTGTAAATGTGATTAGGGACAGATGTCCCCCCACTGTGTATAAGAAAGACAGACCAGCATAAATAAGCCAATATCCACTTAGTAGAGAAAAAAATGTGCATCCCTCAGCTGTGGATAAGACATTTACTCTTAAAAAAAAAAGTTTCCTCAAAAATGGCACACAAAACTTCACCCTTCATACATAGATGTTACTGTATTTTGGTGTATAAGACAAATACTTCCACATATATCCCACCTCTGGTTATTTAAAAACATAACAACATTTATAATCCTCATTATCACAACTGCTGGGGGAGCTGTTGCTTCTTGGCTGGGAGGCTCAGGACAGCACCACTCCAAGTGGGGTTTGCAACCAGCAGCCTCAGTGTCTCATGGGAGGCGGTCAGCATGCAGAACCCGGGGCCCCACTCCAGGTCTGCAGTATTGAAACCTGCACTTCAACTCTAACCTCAGGTGACCTGCATGCACATTGATTTTGGGGGGCACTGGTTTAGGTCATGGTGTTTCTGAAACTCCCTTTGAATAGGAATCACTTGGAATGCTCGTAAGACATACACACAGTTTCCCAGGCGCCATGCCTAGCACTGATTCAGAAGGTCTGAGATTGGATGTGATTCTGACTAAATGAGATAATGAACTTAATATGACTAATATGACCATGCCTGGTATACAGAAGGCAAGAACAAAACTCTAGTCTCTCCTCCCTCCTGTGGCCATCAACACTAGTGGTAGGATTGCCCAGTTACATTTGAATTTCAGATCAACAACAAATCATTTTTTAATATAAGCATCTAGTGACCCTAACTACCCCTGACCTTGGAATATCTTAGGGAGGAGAGGGAGTGGCAGATTAAGACTGGAAAAATAGGCTCAAATTGTGCAGAGTTTTGAATGCCATTCAAAGACGTTTAAATCAATCTATATACTAACTAGCCAAGACTAGATGTGACCCAAACCCTCCACCCTCTTTCTCTGAGGAATGGTCAGAACAACAATTACAAGTTGGCGGTGGGGACAAAAGTCTCTATCACAAGGCCCATTAGAAAGGGAAGCTAGAGCCTGGGCGCGGTGGCTCATGCCTATAATCTCAACACTTTGGGAAGCCAAGGTAGGAGGATTATTTGAGCCCAGGAGTTCAAGACCAGCCTGGGCAACATAGTGAGACTCCGACTCTACAAAAAATGTAAAAAGAAAGTAGCCAGGCGTGGTGGTGTGCACAGCTACTCAGGAGTCCCAGCTACTCAGGAGGCAGAGCCCAGGAGGTTGAGGCTACAGTGAGCAGTGATTGCAACACTGTACTCCAGCCTGGGCAACAGAGTGAAATTCTGTCTCTAAAGAGAAAAAAAGAAAAAAAAAAAGGAAAGCCCAGAGGATGAAAGGAATAGTCATTGCTGGTGACCATGTCACAAAGAATAAGGGAGTTAAAATTTTTAAATCTTAAATCTGTTTTGTATTAATTCTAAACTCTTAAACTATTTATACCCTGGCCAGACACACACAAAAAAATTAAAGCCAGCCACTTGACTTTTCTAACTGGTGCACAGTTGAGCACTGGCCTTATTTGCAGAGAGCTATTTGCAATCTGAAAAAATAAAAGATGATAGTTACATATCAAAAGCCAAATTTCCAGTGTCCTTAGCCCACTCTTCCAGAACCTTGAACTTGGTTTCTGGACACCCCAACTATCTGGCTCAAAGCTCAGTTGTAAAGCCAAGCACTGACTCCATAGCTATTTGCTCTTATTTAATATATAATTATTAACTAGTCTCTTCATTTAGAATCCTAAACCACAGCACAGAAACATCAAGGAATGAATTAGGGGCAGTTAAAATGGCAGCAAAAACAGCATGACAGAAAGGTGTATAGAAAAAAAATGTATTACATAAAAAATAAAAATAGATATCCTGAATCATCAGGATGCATTTAAATTACGTATGATAAATTTCAAAAAGAATATATACAACATGTCTGATTTCCATTTAAAAAATAAGCTTAAGCTAAAACAGCTTTGACTTTTGTAGAGGTAAGCTTATTTACCTAAACTAAATATATTGTCAAAAAAGTTACATAAATGAAGTCACATTTTTTAATCTAATGCTTATTTTATCTGACTGCAGGTGAACTACAATGACCTACAGAATGTTTTAGGTTGCATACTTGTTCCCCTCTGATTTCCAAGTAGCCTAATTCAGCCACAGCCAAGTCCCAACCTCTACTCTCAGATTCTCCGGGAAGCTCAAAAGAAATTCAGCAGTCCAGACAGAGGAGAGGCTGTTATGGCAAACTCCATGCTGAAGTGCTCTGGACCCGTCAGGAAGAAAGCTACGGGAACAGCTGCCACGGACACAGAATTGGGGCCACAGACGCATCCTGATTCCTGTGAAACTTCAAGACACAGAGTAGAGAAGGCCGCCCTGTTAGGACATACCTACTTCTACATATCCACACAGGATGCACCGCCAGCCCCAGGACCTCCTCAAACTCAGGAAAAGAGTGAGCCGTCCCTACCTCTGAGTGTGACTAGGAGCACCCACTGACCTCCAAAAGGACTTCTAAGTTTTTCTTTTTGTATTGTGTTAACATTTATGTAGCATATAAAATTTTCCATTCTAATTATTTTTAGTGTACAATTCAATGGTATTGGTTACAATCACATTGTTGTCAATCATCACCATTATCTACGTCCAAAACTTCTTCATCACCCTAAACCTATAGCTGTTCTCATTGTACCTTTCCATTCCCCTCTCTCTTAGGTGGAGCCCTGGGTAATTCTACAAGAGTCCCTGGTAATTCAAATCCACTGTCCATCTCCATGAGTTTGCCCATTCTAGATAATTCATAGACAATATTTGTCCCTTTGTGTCTGCTGCATTTCACTTAATGCCATGTTTTCCAGTTTCATCCATGTTGTGGCATTAGTCAGCACTTAATTTTTTCCTTTTTAAAACTTTTGTGATTTTTCATTTGGTATTTCTGTTTTCTTTTGCTTTTGTTTCTTTTATCTGGTTCCTTTATTATCCTTCTTTCCAGTCCTGATGTCGGTAGCCCCCATGTCAGAGGTGTTTGAAACAGAGCAACTCAGTGTCGAATAGGAGCTGGGTAAAATGAGGTTGAGATCTACTGGGCCGCATTCCCAGATGGATAAGGCATTTTAAGACACAGGATGAGACAGGAGGTCGGCACAAAACACGGGTCATAAAGACCTTGCTGATAAAACAGGTTGTAGTAAATAAAGAAACTGGCCAAAACCCACCAAAACCAAGATGGCGACAAGAGTGACCTCTGGTCACCCTCCGTGCTACACTCCCACCAGCGCCATGACAGTTTACAAATGCCATGGCAATGTCAGGAAGTTACTCTACATGGTCTAGAAAGGGGAGGCATGAATAATCCACCCCTTGTTTAGCATATCATCAAGAAATAACCATAAAAATGGGCAACCAGAAGCCCTCGGGGCTGCTCTATGGAGTAGCTATTCTTTTATTCCTTTACTTTCTTTATAAACTTGCTTTTACTGTGGAGTTGCCCTGAATTCTTACTTGTGTGAGATCCAAGAACCCTCTCTAGGGGTCTGGATCAGGACCTTTCCTGTAACACCCACATGGCTGCTCTTGCCCTGTTTGACTTAAGAGGCAGGAGATGCTGATGCCACCTCCAGGTGAGTAGCTTCATGACACTTCAGCTTCGTCCTTGTCAGGAAGCACTGTGCGGCAGAAATAGCAGCCTTGCTTTTCGTGTGGAGTGGAACACATTGTGTGTTCATTTCCACATGAACCCCTAGGAGAAGAATTTTGTTTGTGTGTAGTAGAAATATCTTTTCTACACCAACTGAAATGAGCTTACAGAAGGCAAGGATGGCAACATATAATTATTATTATAAGAGTTTTGGGAGGAGAGTTCAAACAAGGCCACAGGAGTAAACTGGATTCTTAAACGTGAAGGTGAAACTGTGTTCCCAAAATCTCTCCCAAATGTGTCCCACCTATCTGGACAATGGCACCACCATCTCCCAGGAGGAGAGGAGGGGCCTCTTGGGTAGATTTGGTTTCATGTAGTCATTAGGAAAGGGTAAAAGGGCCCCTCCCACCTCCACTCAAAGATCTTGCTTGGGAGCTGAAACCTTGAACTCTCCCTGTCGATTCTCGCCCCTCCTTGGTGACGTGTCACGTTCATATTAACTGGGTTAAGGGCAGGCCTTTGCATCATGTGGCGTCAGCTTCTTTGCAGAAAAGGGGACACACAGACTTCATTCTCATTTTGGTTCAGCAAATCCCTCTCAAGGACTAAGATATTTTTGGTAATGACTTAAAGCATCTCTTTCTCTTCTCTTTGGACATCATAATTATCTAAATGTAAATACTAAATGCCACGAGGACTATCATTTATTCTGTGTATTGATCTTTGGCCATTCAAGTACTATAAAAATATTCCACAAATGCTTGTTTCTCTGAATGACAACAAAATCTTAGTCTCTTAGAAGAAAGATATGCTCTAGTACCTACTCTGAAGTACCTTATTGACATCCCATACTAAGTAGAGCAGCTTCCAACTTTAATGTTTTACCTGCCTAACCTCACAAAGTGCACACTGAACATTGAGCAGCCCCTTTAACTTTTGCTCTAGGAGCTTGCTCCTCTGCTATGTACCTAAACAGAATTGCTCTCCCAGGTACTCATGGAGAGGGGAGCTATGGTGAGGCAAACTGCACGGGCCCCTCCCACCATGGAGGTTATCTTCCCCACAAAATCCCTGGTGGCTGTAGCTTAGTTCTGCTCTGCGTGAGCTCTTCTCATGGGCCTGGGGCTCAGCTAAAGACGGTCCATTCTCTCCAATTCTATCATGCTGGGTCATTAACATGCAGGGTTATAAACTCAAAATTCCCTCATTTCTCAGAATTCCCCAAATGTTTTAAGATACTTAAACACACGATTTGCTAAAAAAAAAAAAAAAAAAAAAAAAAAAAAAAAAGATTAATCTGACTATACTTATATCCACAACTGTAATTGCTTATATGAATGTTTACCAAATTGTATTTGCACTTTAGTCATGTTTTCCCTTTAAACGGTTCTCATCTTCTGAATATTCTGCAGCTGCCATCAGTTCTTGGAAGGGTAAGGTCATGGTTTCTTATCTCCCTTCTCCTTTTGTATCTCCTCAGGTTCCCCACTATCTAAAGTTGATCATCAAGTAATAGAGCCTCCTGGGAGAGAAGACACTTTTACGTGAATTGGGAAAAGGCAGATTCATCTGGGTGGATGAATTACAAAAAGGAGTCCTCTCAAGGAAGAAGAATTAGCAAAGATCATCCTTTCCTCAAGATAAGTAGAAGCATCCCTAAACCGAGATGAATGGCTTGGTGAGTGAAAGGGCTAGATTCCAAACACACCCCTTCCACAAGCCCAGGTCCTTTAATGCAGGTCACAACCTGCGCAATTGTACATGGCAGCCCCACAGTGTAAGTTGGCTCTGGAAAGAGCTTTCATTAGGGTTTCAGCAGTTTCTCAGCTGTCAGCTTCACTGTTTCCAGGCTCAGACTTGACAGTGAAAAAATAAATTTAGTGTCAGAAATAAGCAATATTTTAATATTGAGAAATAGCTCTTTATTCCCGAATGCATAGGAACACTGCATTTTCAATTGCATAAAATATACATAACACAACATTTATCATCTTACTATGATGTGATGTGAAGTACATTCTCATTGTTGTGTAACTACCACCACCATCTGAGATTGTGCACTTTTTGGATGAAGAAAATCCCAGTCTGAAAATTAGGCACACCAAGTTTTCATTCCTACCTCCCTGGTAATGGCATGTGCCTCTATGCGAGTCATTTCCTTCTTACTTGACTTCAGTTTTTATCTTCTTCAAATTCAGGGTGTTTGATTCTGTGAGCACTAAATGACCTTTCCTCTCTAAGCTCTACAACTCCAAGAACGGCTCAGTTGAAGACCGCCTTGGTTTTCCAATACATATTAGTTAGGAAAAGATTCAAGACTATTGTCAAGATTGGTAGAAGATCCTTGATATTAAAACTGCAATCCTAAAAGATACAGAATCACTCCTGGGAGGGCAGAAAGCCAGCACAAGAGACAATTCTTCTGTTTCCCCCACACTGAACTCCAGTCTCCACTGCTGCTGTGGTAATGCCACCACCAGAGCCTAAGCCCTGAACCCTATTGCTTCCTGGGGGTCATGTAGAAATTGTATTTGAGAGGCCTTGTCTGGAGTGTGGTGAGGCACATGTTTTAAGCGATGCCTAGGAAGCACTGCTCACATTTGGTGGCCAGAGGCCACAGCTGGTTAACATCCTGCAATGTGTGGGACAGTGTCACACAGCACAGACTTGTCCTTGTCACTAGGGCTACTGTTGAGAAATGCCAGCCTAGAGTTGGACGTGGGAGAATGAGCTCAATTCTGGGGTAAGGGATTAGGGGCTACTTCATTGTTTGGAGGGTAAGCACCTAAGATGGGACACCCTTTATCCTCTCTCTGTGTCTCCTCATCTGACCACTCATGTTTTCCCTGGGGCACACTAATGCCTTTTCATCATCATCACTGCAACCAATTTCTTTAAGAAAAAGTTGAAGGGTACCATTATTTGGAGAATATGCAAAGGACTTCCTACTCAGCCTTGACTGTTCCCTGGGCCTGTGTTGTCTGGCATTTCCGACTTCATTCAATATTTGTCATATTATTTTCTTCTTTCAGTATTACTTATGTTAATGTTTTTGAAAAAGAAATTAAAATATCATATACTCTTTAGTAACTTTCATTTCTGCTTTGGGAAAAACACGCCAACTAAATGTCCCAAACAAAAGAGTAATTTTAATGATGACATTAATTGGAGCATTATTTTCATAGAATAAGCAAGGAACTGGATACATTCAAATGCTCAGTAACAGGATGGATAAGCGAGGTGCTGTAACAGTGAATTATGAATGGCCATACACTCACTAACACCCACAATAAACTATATTGATTCTCCAAAATCTTTATGTGAAATAATGTAAAGTGAGTAAAGATGAACTAAACTGTATTTATATAATAATTGCAGTTATGATTATAAGCACATTAAACAGGATCAAAACAGAGAGATGTGAAAATAATTGAGAGACCATTAAATTCTATTTTTAAGCAAATTCCTTAGAGTAAAAAAATTTTTAATTGCAAAAATTCTTTTCCTCATCGTTTTCAATTTGATTAGAGACCTCAATTTTGAAATTAAAGGTAAGAACTACACCCATTTATTTCTTTTACTTTTTCTCTTACAATCTTATGGGCCAAAAACAAATTTCTAAATTTATGGTAAAAACGTTGGTTAGCAAATATGTTTGTTAGAAGTACTTAACCAGTAATTTATCAGATGAATCCATTAAGATGAATGTGATGAACAGTTTCTCACACTGATGTGTTTGTTCAGCAGGAAGCTCAGGCCATTTAAAGGCCCTTGCTCTTGTTTATGTGAGAATACTTAGATTTCACATGAAAGGGTAGAATTGCATATTAATAATCTGAAATCAAACCTCTGAGTCTGTATTATTTGTATTTGACTTGATCCAATTATTAGATGATTAACAATTCAATTGCCTTATTTATTTGTTTTTTAATTTTTAATATTTTAAATTTTAATTTTTTTTCTGAGATGAACTCTTGCACTGTCACCCAGGCTGGAGTGCAGTGGCACAATCTTCGCTCACCACAACCTCCACCTCTAGGGTTCAAGTTATTCTCCTGCCTTAGCCTCCGGAGGAGATGGGACTACAGGCACACACCACCACGCCTGGATAATATTTGTATTTTTAGTAGAGATGGGGTTTCACCATGTTGGCCAGGCTGGTCTCGAATTCCTGACCTCAAGTGATTTGACTGCCTTGGCCTCCCAAAGTGCTGGGATTACAGGTGTGAGCCACCATGCTAGGCTTTAATTGCCTTATTTAAAGCGAAGTCCACATGAACAAATTGTCCAACCTGAAAATACATCAGTAAGTTCTCCAGTGACTTTAGGTAGAGTCCCAGACTAGATAAATATATGTAAGGTGAGTGTCAGTGTTAGTGAGGATTTCTATCAGAACCCTCATCCTAGAGGGTTCTAGGATACAGGGATACAGGAATTCAGAGTGCAGGAATAGAGAAATCTGCCCACAGGTTCAGAGCTGTGTTATGGAAAACCCTCAATGACCCTCAGGGTGGCAGAAAGATATTTTTTCCTATCAAATTCTCACTGTCCTAGAATGTTACTTATTGGAAAGTTTCAGGAATGAGACAGGGTGTTTTTGTTCATTTCCTGTCCTGTGAAAATCAGTCTGACTCTTTGGATGAAGGAGTCTTTTCAGGCTGCTTGGTCCAACTCTGCTCTGATGTCAGAAGCCTCTCTCCTCCCAGGAGAATTTGAAAGACAAGAGGAAATAAGATCCAGGACCATAATGGCGATAAATTATTGAATCTTCTTTTCCAATTTTGCAATAATGAATCCAAATAAGATTTTGCTAGTGTTGGTAGACAGGATGTGCTCTATGAGCCAATAACTTTTTAATTCCAATTAGGATCACTGTGATGCCTGAGAGGCTAAACAGAGCCAGAGGGTGCATACACAACAAAGAATAGAGTTCCACGAGAGATACGGACAGGGATGCCGAGGACAAAAAGATTGGGCAGGGTACAGAGCTGCCGATCCTGAAGTCTGCAGTGTATACTTTTAGGGAAAAAAGCTTAATGGCTCTCAACATTTAGGCCACAATCAGATGCCACATCATCAAAAATTTGGAATAAAGTTAAAAGAGGAAAAACTCTGTGTCGCTCTTTGTCCTCAGCTTGGATATGCTCGTCTACCCAGCAGCACTGAGCAGGGGTTAGACACACTCTAAAGACTGGTTCAACGCACTGTGAGCCGGTCACTGCACTCCACCTGCAGTCTTGTGGAAAACAACAGTCGATGAAACTAGCAAAGGGAAATCTCAGAAGCTTGAAGCTGGTTGTTTTCAGACCCAGATATATCTCAATAAAGTGGCTAAAAAGCCCAACAGAATATTTCTTCTTTTGTTAATCCCTAAAGGAATAAGGGTGCAGGTCATAACTATCCAGGTCTTCTCTCAAGAAACTACCCTTTCTAGAAGTGGCAAACAAAGCAAAGGGGTATGGGGGGAATGAATTACGTATATTGCAAAGAATTCCGGCATACAAGCAAAAACTGTAGAAAGAGAGGGTGAAAACATGCTTAAGGTCTACTAGAGATATTTTGTTTTATTTACTATTATATTTCTAGAGTCTAAACAGTGCTTGTCACATAGTAGATACTCAATAAATTTTGGCTGAGTGGACATTCCAGCTACCGATAGAAGATACAAGAACACCAAGTAGTCTGACTTTGTACAGCTGATAGCAAAACAAAGTAAAACAAAAACCACTACTCTATTTCTATCCAGAAATATATCCCAAATTTGTAAATATCTATATTCTAGAATGATTTAGAAATATTTTTAAAACTTTCAAGAGTTTATAAAAATGGAAAAAAGTAAAATTCCAGTTGTATGTAAAAGCATTGTCTTTTTAATCCTTTGATGTTATTGGTCTATCTCTGTTTTCGTCCAATATACCAATCAACTCTAGCTAATATGGCAGATGTTTTAAAGGAAATCCCAACAGAATATTTCTTCTTTTGTTAATCCCTAAAGGAATAAGGGTGCAGGTCATACTATCCAGGTCTTCTCTCAAAGAAACTACCCTTTCTAGAAGTGGCAAACAAAGCAAAGGGGCATGGGGGAATTAATTCTGTATATTTCAAGGAATTCCAGCATCCAAGTAAAAACTATAGAGGCCAGGTACAGTGGCTCACACCTGTAATCCCAGCACTTTGGGAGGCCAAGGTGGGTGGATCACCTGAGGTCAGGAGTTCAAGACCAGCCTGGCCAACATAGTGAAACCCCATCTCTACTAAAAATATATAAATTAGCCAGGTGTGATGTGTGTGTCTGTAGTCCCAGCTACTTGGGAGGCTGAGGCAGGAGAACCACTTGAACTCAAGAGGTGGAGGTAGCAGTGAGCCAAGATTGTGCCACTGCACTCCAGCCTGGGCGACAGAGTGAATGAGACTCCATCTCAAAAAAAAAAAAACAAAAAAAAAAAACTATAGAAACAGAGGTTGAAAACATGCTCTATTTTAACCTATAAACTTAGCCCTTAGTGCAAAATCATCTTAAAGAGGCAGAGTAGCAGAAAAAATAAACTTCATAGTATCTATGAAGTTGGAATATTTTTCTAGGAAACTTATGTGAATACCCAAGTAGGCCTCCCAGGTTGCAAGACTGGTTTGGACCTGGTCTTGTATGTTCAGAAACCCGATATGTCAGCACACTAAGGACAGATCTCTCTCAGAAGCAGACTCCCAATGGCCAAGCTCACCACGACTGATAGAAAAAAACAGAATGCCAGTTGGCCAAGTAAAATAAAAAACGGAACTCCCAAGAAAACTGGCATTCTTTGGCCAGCATATTTCTGATGGGCAAGCTCTAGAGAAAGCTGAATTTGAAATCCTCAAGTTGCTTTGGAACATGGAATGAGAATGAGAGGTCTTTGCTGCAGGAGTCATGTCTTCACTAATTCCAGGCCAAGGATGCCTAATGCATCTTTCCCTACAATAGGGATATATGTGGCCCCAAAATAGATAGGCTAAATCTTTAGATCAGGGCACCTCAACCCTGAGCACTATTTGGAAGGGCACTGCTGACATCTGCATGTATGACTTTCTCTTTGGTATTCTTCCTCTACCGAGTTTCAATTCAAAATAATACATTCTTCCTTTAGATATGTTCATATCTTCAGTCAGTTTTCAAAGTGTTAAAGATCTCAGAGACTTATTCATTCATTCAACAAATATTTGTTGAGATCTTATTATGTACCACCCACTGGTCTGGGCAGGAGGATACAGTAGGGAACAACAGACAAAATCCCTGGTTCCCATGAGACTTACATTCCCTTTCTTTATTTTTTCTGTGACTCTGCCTCTTTAAGATGACTTTGCACTATGGGCTCATTTTATAGGTTAATTCTCCAAGGCAATCAAATTTCTCATTTGTGACCATATATTTGCCATTATGTACAGTTTATAATTACAAAAAAAACAGGTGATCTATTAAGGTTTTGGAAAGCAGAGAAAAATGTACAAGTTCAACAGGTGACTACTCAATCAGACTTCACAAGCAAAAAGTGAATTTCCAGATGAACTTTATGTTGCTTGACGTACCAGAGTGGTGTGTTTTCACCAGGAATGGAGAGCCCATTAAAAGGGCTTTAATTGAAAATGTTAGGGAACTGGAAAGGAACACAGGATTAAGAGTTGGTATATGTATTCCAGAGTCTGCCTCAGCTAATACCCAGCTACAGATCAGGCAAGTCAACTGAACTCTCTAGGTCTCCTATCTTCATCTTTAAAATGACAGCATTTGCCTAAATCACTAAGGAACCAACAGCTGGGAAATATCATGATTCCCCCTGGTAATAGAAGCCAAACCTTTTTCATCTCAATCTTTCTTTCAGGGCCTTGGGCCATGCCCCACACATCCTGGCTACTTCATAACACTACTTCATCAACGCTGAACCTGTAACACCAGTATGATAGCTGAAGTTGCTGATATTCCAGATAAGATGTTAAAATATTTTGTTGTTTAGCTATGGAATCCTTTACGCACATAAATGGTGAATCTGAGCCTGCTCTGATGAAGCAGAGGGAAGGGATGCCAGAAGGTGTCCGTCACCACTCCTCCCCACTCCCACTGCACCTCCAAAGAGGACTCCATAGAACAAGCGCATCTAATTAGCACGTCTGGAGGAGCATATAGACCAAATTTTAAATATGTCCACTGGCTCTGAAGAGAAAGGGGAGCTTTAAAGAGGACAGTATTAAGAATATTTTTTTTAGAAATTACAAAATCTAAAAGTGTCATGCAGAGGAATTTACTTCTGGTTGTTAGCTATTTTGGGGCCAGAAGACTCTCTAACCCCTTGCTAAGCTGTCTGATATCTTCATTAGTCATTGCCTGCCTCTTGTTTAGCTGTGTTCTCTGGTTAAACCTCCCTTTTCAGTCTACCTAGCAGACTAACACCCTCCAAAATAGACTTCATCAGCCTCTCCATCTGCTCTGCCTCCCATGTACCTGCCTAATCCTGTGGCTATCATCCTCAACTACCTACTTATCTTTCTCATTCATAAAATTTTTCCATTTCTCTTCCAGAAATGCTTCCAATTCTGATGCCTCTCTCACCCTATTAACTGATACAGTTTGGGATTTTGTCATGTTTTGCCTGGGCCTCCAGATATTCACACTTCTGTTAATTATTATGGCAGCTATCATTTATTAGTGTTTTCTATATAGTCGATGCTTTGCTAAGAGCTATACATACATTATCTCATTTAAGTCTCCCAATCTAATTGGGGTATTCTTATTGCCAATGTACAGATATGAAAACTGAGGCACAGAGAAATTTTAATTACTTGCAAATGGTCACACAAATAAGTGGCTTAAAGTCCATGTCCATTTGACATTTTAAGTCTCTCTCCCATCTAATCCTTTCTCCATACTGCTGCCAGAGGTAGCTTTCTAAAACACAGGTCTAATGATTTAATGATAAAATCCAACCCCCATCTTGGCATTAAGGTCTTTCACAATATATCCACAGCATGACCTGTCAGCTGCAACACTACTACCTCTGTCACACATAAGTTCACATAATTGCCTACAAACCCCAGGCTACTGGGCAATTATAACATCTTCCTGAAGTGCCATTCTTCCTCTTATCTACCTGGTAAACTCTTACTCAGCTCTCAAAACCCTGTTTATACTATTTATTTATTTATTTTTAAATTTTTTCAGTTCTGAGATACATTTGCAGAATGTGCAGGTTTGTTACATAGGTATACATGTACCATGGTTCAAAACCCTGTTTAAATGTCATTCCTAGATGGGTTTTCATCAGTTCCCAAAGGCAAACGTAGTCGTTCCCTCCTCGGCAATCCTACAGCATTTTATTCAATATCTCTGTCATAGAGAAAAAACCCCATAAAGCACTAACATTTTTCACAAGTGTATTTGTCACATTGTAAAAAAAAAAAAAATCCTGAATGACAAAGATCACAACATACTAATCAGAATATCCTCTTAATGTACCTTGTTGGGTGCCTGCCTCAGAGTTGGTACTCAATGAATTCTTATTGAATGAAATGTTCTTGCTATCTCCATTTTTCTCAACAAGATTCACGTTTCTTCCCAAAGCAATCTGGCCCTGTCTCAATTATGCACTAAAACTCCTGTCCTGAAAACTACCAACACATATGGGAATTAGGGGTAGCAGTTGATATTTGCTCTGAAAAGGATAAAAGAAAAACAGGATGCTTCACTATTAGTTAGTTCAGGTTTAGTTATTAAAGTACATTTTGGGTTAGAATAGGTTGCTTTTCATCCATTTTGTATTAGTCAACACCTGGCTGTGATAATATTTTAGTTCCTAAATATCACTCATCTTTGTAACCCTCAGCAATAAAGCAGTTGAATCAATAATTATTAATTTCTCTGCTTCACTGGGTGGGTCTTAGAAGGAAATAAGCCAGTGAGCGGGAGGCCAATCCCTCTAATGCAAAGGAAGAGGCGCCAGCACGCTGTTTGTTCTGCTCTAATAGGCTAGAGTCAGAGTAGGGCTGAGCTGAAAATGGTTGCACATCCTTCCTGCCTGTGGGTAATCTTAGAACCAACCCTGCCCCCCTCGACAACCACTGGACAGAAACTAAGTCAGCTGTGGCCCGAGAGTGCTCACTTCCACAGCATCCATTCTAAGCCACAGCAAATGGGAGGGAGGAATGCCTGATGTCCTGTAAATCTCTGCCTGGTGACCAGGGGCTGGAAATCCGGAGGACACATTTTCACTTCACTCAATACAAAGGCTTAAAACCTTCCTAGTCTGGCTCATTGTGTTTATTGTGCTGTGTTCATCTTAAGAGCTGTCTGCAGCAGCCAATAACTTTTAATTGCCAGGCCTGAGAGACTGAGAGGCTGAGAGGTTTTAGCCTCTACTGCGAGACTGCAGCACCTGAAAGCTATACATCCCTTCCTTCTTCCAGCAACTTCCAGACCTCCCTTTATCCTAACTGCTCCTCTTTCTCTGGCTTCTCCTTTGCCTCCTAATGATTCCTCCTCCACCCCCAGCTCCATAAATAGTATTCAGCAGGAAACCATTCTCTCCCTGGTTAAGGTCATTGGCAGTGTTGTCTTAAACAAGACGGCTTCCAAGTCTCTGGGCATTTCAGCTCGTGTCGGGAATAGCCCATTGGCGCTCCTCTATGATTGTCCCCAAGGACCTCAGAATGAGAGGGTCTCAAACCAAACATTTTCATCTTTCTCTCTCCTGCTAAAATCTATACTCTGCCGTACTTAATTTAATGAACTGCCATTATTTCATTAATCAGTCCCCTCCTCCCCACCCCAAGCTAATCAGTGAGCAAGTCTTTGCTGACTCTACCTCTGGAGCAGCTCTGAAATCCATTTCTTCTCTCCATGCTTTAGGCAGGGCCTTACCCTGTAACATGTTCTCCCTGCTCCAAGTCTCTTTATTTACATTTGTCTTACGGCTACTGATACTGGGTATCTACACTGGCAATCTACCCATTTGTGATTTCTCCATATTAGACTATAACTTCCTTGGATAGAGAAACCTTGTCTCTCTTTTTTTTGTCCTATTATTCTTGTGAAAATACTGTGCTTTACATACAATAAGTGCTTAATAGATAGACTTTAGCAATAGAGAACAGATTATCTTAAAGTGACTGCCCTTGTTCTTCCAAAGAGCAGATCATTAGATAATTAAATATTTACTCTAACTTCTTCTGGCCCAATTAACCGTATTATATATACACACAGACCATACACACACAGGCACACACTGTATGCCCTTAGCTACCTTTAAGTCAATCTTTTAGCAAACACAAAGAGGGGCTCAATCTCCCAAATAATTAAAACATAAATTGGGTCATATTTTTGTTCCTGGTCGTCCTTGAGGAAAATGACACAATGCTTAGTAGCAAATGAGAAATTATTTTGCAAATCTATATCCTCAAAATGCCACCCAACATGGGTCATGCATCCTGCTTTCTTGCATTTTGCTCCTATTGCTATGACTTAGTGTAGTAATTATATTACAAAGCTATTATTTGATGAAATGAAAATGGCAAAACAATTTAACTGCTTGTCTAAAAAGACTCTGTAAGAATGCAATTATGAGTGAAATTACAATGGCAAAATCATTGAAATGCAAGTCTTGAAGGCACAGTTATGAAACCATTAAAATGCTCCTGTTGGGGACTCACAATATTGAGTGAAACTATACACTCCTGGGGACACATTTTTAATTCACTAAAGCAGGCAACATTTATGGACAGATGGGAATATCTGGGCTCCAATTGTGCTGCAGCATTATCTACACTTCTAAATGCCACCTGGGGGTGGGTAACAACACCAGGGTTTCTGGGTTTAGAGGATAGTTTAATAAGATAACCATATGTCATACTGTGCTTTCATACAGCACCAAGAAGATAAAGGCACACAGGCAAGTTGGGCTTAGATTTTTCTGTAGTGTTCCCAGTATAAATGGTAGGATCATAACATTAAAATATTTTTATTTTTTATTCTAAATGTAAGCTGGCAATTATTAAACATTTGTGAGGATATATTTCTAAGAATCTATCTTCTTTATACATTCTGCTGATATATTCCTTTAGCAAAATCTCAATACATATTTTGATGTCTAGGCTTACAGTTGGATATACTTGCTCACCAAAAGCAAAAAACAAAAATGAAATACAGACCTAGATGCAAAACCGATCTGCTGAGATAGTCAATTTGACGAATGACCAAGGACCCTCCTCTGAAGCATGGTGATGTCTGCATTTGATAGTGGAACACACAAATGAGAGTACCAGCAAAATATGCAAAATATGCTCCTGACTCCCACGCCTTCAACCTACACAATCTACTTTCATGGATCCATTTCTTTTAGCTAAGCATAAAGAAACAAATACTAGGAGTGGGTCATATAAAAGAAACAAGCGTTAAAGGAATAAAAAGATGTATATCGTTTTCTCACTCATGATTGTCTCTCTTGTGTTGTCATAGAGCAAGTTGGGATATGGCATTTAATTTTAATCAGCCAGAAAATTTCTCAGCATCAATGATAATAACATTACTTAATAAAGTTACTAGGTTTCCACAAAAAGAATTGTATACTTTTGTTTTTGAAGCTTTAGTTTAAAGAAGTCCCATGGAAACATAGATCCTAAGTATTCTTACTTTCTTTCACAGACTCTGAAACACATAGATTTAATGGACACATAAGCATGTTTTCTGAGGCAGGATTTGCAAGAGCAGTTTGGACATTCTCCTGATTTTCTACACCAAGTGTTTGCAGTGGATCCTTAAACTGCTGGGGGAATATTTCACTGCATGCGTGCTTCTTGCCTACTTATTTTCCCTTGCACAAACTCAGATAGTGTTAACTACAGCTTTGTAAAAATATGAACCTGAGTGCACGGTAACTTCAAAACAAAAATCAATTCTTCTGTATAGACATTTTCTAGAGAGGTCATATTATTTTTAACACACATAATGTAAATATTTATATGATTTAAAGTATATAAAGAAATGAAGTTTTTCTAGTCTGGGCACAAAGTTATGCACATTGAAAAAGAATAAAAAATCAACTATAGAAAATTCTATGAATAAGGCTGATTGAAAATCTAAGCAAACATACACATAGATAATAGAAAAAATTAAAGTTATCAGGGTCTTAAAATATTTAAACTACCATATTCACATAAAATTTGAAATCACATTTGTCAGAGTTTCATAGAACTAATCTCTGTATTCAGAAATAATGCTGTGTTGAATATAACAGCATTATTAACTTCCAAGGGAGTAGCTTCAGAACTTAATAAAGGAGAAACCAATGCAACAATGATAAAAATACAGGTTAAAACACACTCTAACTTACTTTGAAATGCATAAAAATAAATTGAATGGATAGATGATAAAATATAGTAAATGTTAACTACAGAATCTAGGTGGTGGGTATACACAGGTGTTCACTGCACAAATACTTTGATTCTTTTGCATGCTTAATCTTTTTTGTAATAAAAAATTTGTTAGAAAAAAATGCAGTGTTCTAGATGAAAAGTATTTATTCTCTATGTTGCTAACTGTGCTTAACAAATAAGCCAGTTTCAGAGTTGGTCTCAATGATACCACACACTCACCTAGCCATCCAGATCCTGAGTTTGGGATGCAGAGGTCTGTCTCAGCACTGGGTAACACGAAGCCAACAACAAACACCTCTACACCATCTGCCATAAGAGCCATGCCCAGGACGAAGAAAAGGGCCCACTGAAAACGACCATGACCACATTCTTGGATTATCAGCTCATACTGCTGGGCTAGCTCTTCCTCGTCAGCTCTCCTTTCCGATTCCAGCTCCCGCCGGTCCTTGTACTCATCTCCCTTGGGCTGCCCCACTGACACGATGCTGTCCTTCGCTTGGTTCATACTGGGGATGCCCTGATACTCCCCCTCATAGATCTCATCATCTTCATCATGCCCCTCAGTGGCTTCACTTGAGCCTTCGTCATCATTGGCCTCCCCATCATAGGTTTCTCCAGCCGGGTAGTAGTCATCATCGTCTTCCTCATCTTGGAACCGACTATAGGACCTCTGGGTGTATTCATCCTGGGCTCGGTCCACAGCTTGATTCACCTTCTTTACTGTTTGTTTCTTCACCTCTCTGGCAATGTCCTTGGCACCCTTCATCAGTGAAGTCCTATCCTTGTAAGAGTCTTCCATCTTATCTCAACTGATGGTCAATTAGAAGATGGGAATTTTTCACAGCCTTTGTTCAGTGGTTCAGCTCTGACGGCATCATCCACTTTGGGTTCAAAACAGAACTGCAAAAGAAGAAACAGGAGATATTTATTATTCCTTTGCATATCTTTTTACTGTCTATTTCTTGACCTCTTTTCATTGTCCCACAGATTATCACACAGAATTAGTTTTTTCTTTTTTTTCAATCTCATTGTACACATGTACACCTTATGCTGCTTCTCTGCTTAAGTGTGAGCAGCACACTTGGAGGATTTAGGGTTTTCGCTGCTATTATTGCTTTATTTTAAGGAATTCTACCCCCAGGGTAACAGTACTCAGGAATTCCCCTGAGAATAAAACAGAGCATCTTGCATCTTTAAAAGTACACCCAGCACATTTTGAAAGCGCTGCAAGCATATACCTTGAGAAAAATAATATTGCTCACAGACACATAAAAATATTGCAAAGGCAAAACCAGAGTATTAGAAGAATCCTACTGGGCCTATTTCCTCACAATGAAAAGCAAGAAGCCCCATATACAATTGCTGTCAAACTCTAGCTATATTTGTAAGATTGCATTTCCCCCTATTTAACATTGTGTTTCCTTCCAGCAAATGATAGCAGAGACTCCCATGGCATGCCGAACTGACAATAAGTATATTCCCCTAGCATAGTGTCATATCCATAGGATTGGCAGAGCTCATCAAATGATTTTACAGATGCATTTGATATTGAATTAGAATATATGGCTTGTTTGGAGGGAGGAGTCTGCCTTTTCAGAAACTAGCCCCAGGCCATCAGGGACAGGTAAGCTCCAAGTGACGTACTGTCTGTCACAACCCCACTTCTATTTTCTTCATCTCTGAATACCCACTACACACACACTCTCTCTCTCCCTCCTTCCCACCTCCTCCTACTGCCACTCTGGTTAGCTCCTTTTCTGGTAGTAAAGTCTTCCATGACCTGTTATTTGGTTTTCTTTTTCACTGATAGCGGGACCCCCATGCCTTGGTTCCTTAAATTCGGGCTGACCTCATGGTAACTTATATTCTATTTGTCCACTCAGCTGTCTCTTCTGGTGGCTTATGTGAGCCATTGTCAGGTTGATCCTTGTACACAGACGATATAGAGGTTAAAAAAGTCTTCCTCCCCCATCATTAATTCCTCAAGCCTTATGCTACGGCAGCATTCCAAACATTGATTTATATAATCGTCATTTCTACCTTCTCTTTTTGTACCTAGTTTAAAATATTTAAAGTGGCAATTACTAACATACATTTAACTACTCATCCAAATGGCACAATCAAACCCAGAAATAAAGACAAACAGATGTTTGTTTATAAATGGACCATGCTTCATTCCCACTGAATACCTACAAATGCCCAGTAGGCAAACAGGAGTAGGCCTGCATTTTGGAAGATGATAAAAGAAATTAAAATAAACATATGATTGCAAGGTTTTTAACCAAACAATTGTTTTAGTAAATGATTTTTCTGTTTGTTCTCCCTCTTTTTTATTTTAATTTTTGGAGAACTGAGAGGAAGAGAAAGGGAAGAAGAGTGAGATGGGAGAATCCATGAGAACAGTAAGAAAAGACAGGAAGGTGGTGAGAAAGGAGGCTGAGGATGGGATGCTCAGAAACTCAAGAAGTCAGGGAAAAGGAGCAGGGAGGACGATGATGAAGTTGGAAACTGAGAGACATTTCCTACTTTAAAAATTAACAGTAAAATCGGAATATTTCACACAAAAAATAAACCGCCATCCTATCCATAGAACAGATGATCATGTCAGACACTGTACACAGCTGCTTCCTGTACATAATCAGCCCCAGAAACACCATTAAGTGAGCTCCAAAGACCTCTGAGTTGAAAGCAGATTCTGAACGACCCTACGGCACTACCCCAGTGCCTTTCATAATGGAAAGCCTCTGCCATCGCTGTTTCTAAGGAAATGTACATCAACTGACTGCATTTGGCTTTTCTGCTTTTGTCCTCAGCCACAGGCATCCTTACCACATGCTTTACAGGGCCTTCCTCCCTAAACAGGTCCTCGTATAGGAGCCACCTCCGTTAGAGGCAAGACGTATGATGTCTTAAAAGTCACGGTTACGACTGGAAAAGTGCACAATTCTAACCCCCTGAGTAATCTAAGCACTTGAGCAATGAGACATAAAATAAGAATGTTACAATTAAACATTCCACGTTTGAAAAACATCCTTGTAGAAGTCTTAGTTTTAATTCTGGGGCAAAACCAAGCGTGTGCACATGTAAGTTCTCTTTTTTTATCTCAAGATTTCTCATCCCCCAAATTGAAGCTCAGGTAAGTTTTTTGAGGGAAGAGACTTGCTCTTTTAGATTGTAGTCGTACTAAAGCAAAGGAGATTTTTCTGTGCTCTTTCATAAAGGAGAAATATGAATACTTATTCAAAAATTCTCTATAAAATTAGATGTCCGTAGATATTGCCATTGGGGTAAGCCGGTGAAGGGTGTGGGGGTCTCTCCGAGTTATTACTTACAACTGCATGTGAATATACAATAATTTCAAAATACAGAGTTAAACCAAAACTCCAAGTTTGTACTATCCTTATGAAGCCATCCTGGAATATGTGCAAGATGTTTGGCTAGGGGACAGATTATTCAGGGGCAAAGTTATAATTCTATGGCTATTATTGCCCTCTGGTAAATGGAAAAATGGAAAAAGCTTGGCTCATTCCAGATATTGCCAGGAAAATGGCAGATTGATACCTACATGGGAAGGTCATGCCTGAATTAAAGCAGCAATTCTCAAGGGTGGGGCCTACATACCAGGTGTGGCCTATAAGAAGATCCGTGAGCAGCTGTTTATAGCATCATCCATGTTTACTTTTGTTTCTTGAATAAATTACGGAGTTATGCCACACCATAGGTGCCGGACTTCGTTTCAATGAAAAGCAAAACAAACCACCTTGATTTGGTGCTTACGATATGTGAGGCATTGTGCTCAAACCTTCCTGTACGTCCTTTTATTCTTTTATTTAACCTTTACTTCAATCCTACAAAATAGACACTATAGTCCTCCCTTTTACAGAAGAAAAATTAAGGCTCAGGGAGATTAAATAACTAGCTAAAAGTCACAAAGCTTGTTAGAGGAGAGGCCAGACTCAAGCTCAGATGTGTCTGACCCCAAAGCCTTACCCCTTATCTTCATCCGCCTCACACAGTGGTCTCACTGAGGTCTTATTAAATGCAGTGGCCTTCCTAGTCATTCCAGTAACTCTTTTTCCCTACACTAAAATGGTTTTATAACCTCTTCTCTAAATTGTCTTTTGCATTCTGAAGTAAAGAGAATTGTTGTGAGACCTTTCATCAACGATGAGCTTTATATGAGTAATAATTTTAAAATGCGGTCTTGTTTGTTCCAATAAACCACCCTAGGATGGTGGCTGTACTTCAAAAAATAATATAACCCAGTTAAATAAGACATCAGTGGTCCAGGACGGCAGGAAAGCAGGCAAAGCAACGAAACTCTAACAACCTCTGATAAGTATATGATGCTCCTCGTTTACTCAAGTCAATTTCCTTCTTCACGAAATAAGGGGAATCATAACCACCTTCCAGTGTCCTGAGCATTAAATGAGTTGTTTGTGCCGGTTTTAGGACAGAATCTGACACGTATTCACTGGTTTCAATTAAGTTTCCCCAGGAACAGACCTAGCCATAAGGAGTCAGCTGCAAAGCATTTATCAAAGAGTAAGGGAGTCAGGGAGCAGGGCAGGGAGGGGGCGATGGGAGCAGGGCTGCAATTTTAGGTATTGGGCCATGGAGCAAGCTTCAGAAACTCTGGAGTATAAATTATGCCTCAGAATTTTCCCCACTCAGGGCAAAGGTGCTGAGCTTTCATAACCCCACGCCAACTGTTGGTTGAGGGTTCCTGAGGGCAATGGTGGACTGTAGGAGCTTCCTGTTCTCTGCACCAAAAGACAAGGCAGTTCCAGTAGCCTGAGGGCAGTCCTCTGAAGAGCTACAGGTGCTGGCCAAGTAAAGCAAGGGCACACTGAAGCCAGGTGGGGAGAGCACAGAGATGATGAAAAGGGTCCAGGGACCCAGGGCATGAACAGTATCTCCTGTAATAAGCACTTGATAATACCTGTTTAGATGGTGTACTCATTATACTAAGCTACAGGACACATAGTTGATTAAAAACTGCATTTATAGAAGTGGCTGTTAAATAATGTTCACAGCAAAGTGAATCTGATATAGTCAATGACATGCACAGTCATTGTGTGTGATATTTTGCACAAATACGTAAAATGTAAAGAATAATTATACATATGAGGATTATTCTGGCAAAACACAGTTTTTCTTTCCTTTTTGCTCCTTTGATGGTTCATGACAAACACACGTATCCGATACCACTACATACTATTTTAAAACTTTCCTACACAAGTTCCTACCCTACACAACCCACACACACAAATGTTTCTCTTGGTGTTTACCCACACCACGCAAACATTCCATCTTTCCTTTGCTTTACTCCTCATCACCACCATCAATCAAAAGATCATGGATAGCTCCTCCTCCCCAAAATGTTCTAGAATCTTCTGGATGCTGGGAGAGTCCATTCTTCTAACAACTGTATTCATGCAGCTTTAAAGCCATTGCGTGCTGACAGAGTAAGGATAGCAACAATAATGGCTAATCCGTTATTCTGTCAGCCATGTGCCCAGCACTGCAGATGCATTATCACACAGTAACACTCACAAACACTGTATGGGGAAGGTACTTTTAAAATCCCCACTTCACAGGTAAGAAAACTGAAACCTGCCCAGTAGCAATGTAAACCTATGCAATGCTACTTCAGAGCCCAGCCATATACCCACTACATCTGCTAGATTTGGTGGAAATGGGAACTTGTGATGGAAATAGGGATCTGAAACAGCACAGGTGTGTAGAAGGCAGCCCCCATGCCAGTGGACTCTCACTCTTCTAAAGTTCTTGCAGATATTTAGTGTGCTGGGATTGGGCAGAGGGGCTCATAACAGCCCTCTTCCCCTTGGATCTGAAGGAGACATTCAACACAGAAGACACATGGTGAACAACTGCCAGCTGACTGGAGAACTGTGCCCAACTTTATCCCTGATGCCACACCTCCCTCCCAAGTCAGGCATGCTGGGCTACACAGGACTCCTTCTGGAGTGGGGTGGGGTTGAGTGGGGAACTTTCCATGAAGCTTTCCACACTGAGCACATTTTTGAGATGAAGAAATAGAAACTGACCCATCATCCCAGCCTGTCCAAATCTCTGACGTTAAGTGTTTATTATTTAAAGACGCCTCTTCCCCTCCAACCCTCTAAACTACCTGTATGCATACATTCTCATTCTTTAAGGTGCAGTTCAAAAACCACCTCCTTTGTGAAATGATTTCCTTTCTTTATTGCTTAGCCTAATTATATCTTGCAAGCTAAGTGTAGCTGGTTTCCTCCTGGCATTCAATCTCGTTTTCCATTGTGCTCATCAATATATATGAAAACAGGAACCTAGTAAAATAAAACACCATAATGTAATCTTATTGGGTTTTTTGTTTGTTTTTTTGAGACAGGGCTTCACTCTTTCACCCAGTGTGGAGTGCTGTGGCGTGATCATGACTCACTGCAGCCTCAGCTTCCCAGACTCAAGGGATCCTCCCACCTCAGCCTCCCGAGTAGCTGGGACTACAGGTATGCACCATCATGCCTGGCTAATAATAGCCAGGTCTTTCTATGTTTCCCAGGCTGGTCTAGACCTCTTGTGCTCAAGCAGTCCTCCTACCTCAGCCTCCCAAAGTGCTGGGATTACAGGAGGGAGCCACCATACCTGGCCTTAAAGCAATGTTATTAAATGAGGACTCAAGCCCCATAAGGGGCCAACTCTTAGCTCCCCCGCTTTCTTTATCAGGCAGTTGTCTGGATCAGGAGTTCCCCAGAGTGCAATATGCAACATGTGGTTCTCTGAGAGGACAAGGTTTGATGGTCATATAGATATTGGAAGTTTCTCTCTCATACTTAATGTGAAGTATGAGTAGGAGGGTTACAGTACAAAGCCTGTTATAAAGAACGCTGCTTAAATTTGTTACCCAACCATTCCCAAACTTTCCTAATAACAGAATTCCCCGCCCTCAACATGACACCAGTGAGCAGTTCTCATTACACACTTTATGGAAATACCGTATTAAGATGAACACTAAAATTCTTTAAATTCTAATGTCTCTATTATAAAATACCATAACACTAGAATTAGTTGAAGGAAGCAGGATAAAAGGCAGAAACTCTACATTAAAATAATATTTCTAAAATAAAATACAGTATTCCTTTTAAGTCTATCAAAAACTGAAATGAAGTTTTCCAAATGTGATTGCTTATGATTTTTAAATAGACTTGCTTTAAAAATAGAAAGTATTTAGCATATCTGTATAGTCTTAAAGTAATAAGTCATTCAAAGAGCCTGGAAGGTTTAAATATATTAACATTCATTTTTATGCAATTTTGACACAGTTAATTTGCTCTGTGAAGAATAGATCTCCTAAACCAGGGTAAACTTGACCTCAGCAGTTGTCCAAAACTCAACGAACCCCAGAGCAGTGAAATCTAAAGGCCTCACACAAATGACAAACCTGTTTGCATATATAAACTTTTCTGAACTTCCCAGAAACATCCTCAAGGGAGTCAAAGTGGGCAGTATTCTTCTTTGAAGAAATACTTGAATTCAATTTAGTACAGAATCTTTCTTTCAGACTACGAAACCAAAGTATGCTTATTTAAAAAACAACTGGACCAGCTCATACCGATTTGGATGGCTACCAGCAAAAATCAACCAAACAAACAAAATAAAATAACAAGTGTTGGCAGGGATGTGGAGCCACTGTGCACTGTTGGTGGGAATACCAATGCTACAGCCTCTGTTTAAAATGGCGCGGCAGTTCCTAAAAACATAAAAATACAATGACCATATGACCTAGCAATTCCACTTCTGAGTGTACACACAAAAAATTGAAGCAGATTCTGGAAAAGATATTTATACATCTATGATCCTAACACTGTTATTCACAGCTCAATCATGGAAGCAACCCATTGGTCCACTGACCAATGAATGGATAGGCAAAATGTGGTATACGCATACAATAGGATATTATTCAGCCTTAAAAAGGAAAGATATTCTGAAACATGCTATCATATAGATGAATCCTTTTCTAAATTATACTTTAAGTTCTGGGATACATTACAGAACATGTAGGTTTGTTACATATGTATATACATGCCATGGTGGGTTGCTGCACCCATTAACTCATCATCTACATTAGGTATTTCTCCTAATGCTGGTCATTAGAGACATTCAAATCAAAACCACAATGAGATAATATCACACGCCAGTTAGAATAGTGATCATTAATCTTTTTTAGAAGACATTCAGCACCTTGAAGTTCTTTCACAGTATTTGTTGAAAATGCAATGACGTCTTTATTGTTGGCATTGTTCAACAAACTATAAGTTCCTTGAACAGCAAAGTTTGGGTCTGTTTTGATGACTGACCCATGCTCCATGTTTTAGCATGGTGTCTGGAATATAGTATATATTCAATTATTTTTCATTAAATAAGGACAAAGGAAGAATTCAAACATTTTAGAGAAGGAGTTTTCTTTTTTTAAGAAAGGCTAAGAAAGTTGTAGAGCAGAAATGACAGTAAGAAAAAAATTCTAACACTATAACCACACCACCACTGTTATCTTTTTCATAGCTAAGAAATGTTTTATTTTATATGGGCAAAAATCTAAAATTTATATTGTAAGCAGATACTGAGAAGCTGCTGCAGAAAGACAAACCATGATAGCAGAATACTAGTGAGATTAAAAGAGAAGAGAATTTACCTATTGAAACAAATCTTATCATATGTAACTTTGACACTAGAAATCCCACCCCTCACTCCCGACCCCCTCCAAAAAAAACTCCACAAAATTGGAACCTCCTGCTAAAACAAAGATTTGGGAAGTTACTGCATTTCAGCTAAGCTAAAACCACTGTATTCAAAGAGGAAATTTCAAATGTATGTGTGTTTTAATGCAGTAATTAGGAAAAATACAGATATAAAGAAGGAGAAAAGAATATAATATACCAAATCTTCAAAACAGATGTAGAAGTAAAAACTGATCATTGTTTCAGCATGTTAGAATTCAGTAATATTTCAGGGGTCTTTACAAGATCTCCAGGCACCCCTGTTCACCACTCAGTATTGCAAAATGAATAAATTCTGACAAATAGCTAAGAGAGCCAGAAGTGTAGTATATTTATTTTGTGCATGTCAAAAAAATAAAACCTTCAGGAAGAAAAACACATGTGAGAAACACTGAAGATCAGAGTTCTGAGGTATTATTGAATCAAGTCTTTAAAAATTATTTTGAAGTCAAAAGTTTAACACTAAAAATTGTAAAGAGGAAATATACTTGAAAATACAGATTTTCTAACAGGCATATGCATTATATGTATATTTATAAAGCACATACATGTTATCAATCCATATATTAAATAATAGAGTAGTAAACTGTAATTTCTTGATTTTTTACATAAAATATATATAAATAATATTTCTTCCTATTTGCCAACTAATTATTGTGCACTCTCTCAAAGGTTTGCACAGCCCCCTGAATGGACCACTGCTCTGGGAGTTTGAAAATTGATAATAATACATGTTCAAGGTCATAAATTACATTGGAAAATAGGTGGTAGGAAATCTGAGAGAGAATAGCACATTTGAGGAATGGGTTCATTTGCTCTTTATAGGGACATAATAGGAAACTTATTTTCACAGTATTAATTTAAACTGAAAAAATGTCATGGGATGATTATATTTTTTTAGCAGTCAAGAATGGATTTCTCAAATTGTACATACAGTTATTCCCTTATCCATGGTTCTGTTTTTGTGGTTTCAGTTACCTCTGGTCAACGGTGGTCCAAAAAAAGTTAAGATATTTTGAGAGAAAGAGGGGAAAAGACCACATTAACATACCTTTTATTACAGTATGTTGTTAAAATAATTTTATTTTACTATTGTTGTTAATCTCTTACTGTGTCTACTTTATAACTTTTTACTGTATGTATGTATGCATAGAATATATATATAGGGTTCCTTGCTGTCAGCAGTTTCAGGCATTAATTCAGGATCTTGCAACGTATTCCTTGCAGATAAGAGAGGACTACTGTACTGTTTATAATATTTATTTCTTTTTAAATAATAAATTCCAAACATACATAAAGGAATATTTGTTGGAAAAAATCAGGCTGATAATATGGATGCTATCAGAATGGAGAGAAGGCTGGATATAGCTAGCCAGAGTTAGGAAAGCAGGAAAAGGGAAGCTGGTGATATAAGATAAAAAGAAAAATAAGGGAACTCGAATGGCACAAGTAGCAACTAAAGCTGTAGGAATATTTTTATCTGAGTCATTTTAAAAGGACATAATATTAAACGGCAGGAGCCTATTTTATTTGCATATAAGGAAGTATATTCACGTGGCAGCTATAGACCTTCATTTCTGTATAAATTCCCAATATCTTTATTTACTATCCTCACTATTTGACTTCAAAGAAAAGAAATTTCCAGTGATAGGAAAAGCTAGATTTATAATTTTCCCTCAAGTTCTCAAATATAAATTCAGCTTTTTCAACTCCCAAAGTTGCAGGTGGTTTCTATTTTTACAAATACATTTGTGTATGATTTGGCTGCCACTGGATGTTATAAATTTTTATTTTATTTTTCATAAAATGCCATGCATTAAAATCTCATTTCAATGAGGAAGCCTTAGAACAAAAGGAACTCTATTCCAATGACTACTGGGTTCTTCACCAGCACACTGAGTGTTTTATGCATCAAGGTCTTCCTGTGGTGTCATAGTTGTATTTCTAACCTGTTCCATCTGTTGTTACCTTTCGGGATTTTTTTGTACTCCATGATTCCCCACTTTTCTCTAAGAATCATTTCACTTCAGCAATACTGACTCATTTTTCAGCAAAATTTTTACCCTCACTCCGAAAAAAAAAAAGTCACGGCAGTCACCACCTGTTGAACATTTTCAATTTCCACAATTTCCTCTCAATAAAATGCTGGCCAAAATTACAATGATTCTGAATGTGATTTCACTGGCTCCTTATTTAATGATGGAAAAACTTACCACTGATGTACTATTTCTTTTGATATGTATACATTCCAAGACCTTGCATTTTACTACTGCCAAATCAAATGCAGATGGTTTCAATGTAGAAGCCACAATCTACCCCAGGTCTCTTTCCTGATTAGTATTCTTCATGAGGCCTTCATTTCAAACTCTTGATCCCAATCCTGGGAGTCTCTGGCCTTGTCTTTACGACTTATCAATTCTCTACACAAACCACCTTTCTCTCTCAAAGGGTGAAATGCTAAGATTATTGCAAAATGGCCCCCTTTATACGATCAAAACCACTATTCTTTTGCATTTGTCATCACTCAAATCACTATGTATCAAATACCCACCCCTAATATATCATGCACACATCATCAGGTTGGGTGCAACATTACTTCTTGAGCACTTACTTAACTTCCTCTCTCCACCCACCAGTTTTCAACATTCACTATATTTTTCCATCTGTAGGTGAAATGTTGATTTGCTTTTCCCCCATCTTCCATTCTAAATTAGACCTAGACACAAACCACATCCTCAAACTTTAACTACAGAAACTTAAGAAAATCTGTGTACAGAGGGGTAGTTAGGAAACCAGTCTGGGAAATGAGATCCCATTATAAATGTTGACATTTTCCATTAACCCACTGGAATGAGTTGAATAGTGAATTTCCAAAAGATGTATCCACATCCCAGAACCTGTGAGTTTGACCTCATTTAGAAAGGGATTTTAACAGATGTAATTAAGAATTTTAGGAATCTCACCTGAGATTATTCCAGTGAGCCCTGCAATCCAACGGTAAGTGACAGAAAAGGACAAGACACAGAAAGGAGATGGCCTTGTGAAAAGAGCGACACAGACTGGAGTTCTGCAGTCACAGCCAAGAAACACCTGGGGCTATCAAAAGCTGGAAGAGACAAGGAAGGACTCTTCCTTAGGCCCTTTGGAGACAGCATAGCCCTGCTGACAACCTTGATATTGGATTTCTGGCCTCCAAAACTGTAGGAGAATAAATGTATGTGTTTTAAGGGACCAGTTTGTGGTTATTTGTTACAGCAGCTCTAGAAAACTAATAAGCCCATTATAATTGCATAGAGCTTACTAACAAGTAAAACACTCCTTAAAAAGTTGAACCTTTGAATACCAGTACTTACTAGGATTACAAAAATTTGAGTCACCTAATGGTTCACTCATTTAATAAATACTGAGCATCTACTATTTGCCACATTCTATGCCGATTACTGAGAATACATTGGTGATCAAAAAAAAAAAAAAAAAAAAACAGTGTTCCTGACGGGCTGAATAGAGCTGACAAATAGAGTTAGTATTTCAACTCAAAACTAAACCAAAGGCAACTTCAGTTTCTAAAAGAAAATAATCTTGCAAATGCTTTTAACTGGTTGGAAGTTCTTAATTGTATAAAATAATTAATAACGTGTAATAAGTGTTCTTCCAAACACGCAACTTCAAAAATGAGGCATTTGGCCAATTAAATTTTGGATATTCCTTGAGTTTAAGTCTGTACATGATGAACTCTTAAATAACAATGGTGATGAGACCGTATATACACCATCATTTAGGTCAGTGTTTTGTGATTTGTTTTTCTGAATATGTCAACATATTTCACATGTTGTGCAAACCTTATTTCTTCACCATAGGCTGTAAAAATTGGGGAAATTCATGAGGTAGAATGAAACATGGAGATTCTCTGCTTAACTACATGTATTAATAATAATACCACATGTATTAGTAACTATCACTTAATGTGATTATTACTTTCCAGGTACTTTGCTAAGTGTTTTATACACAGAATCTTACTTGATCTATAAAACAACCCTAAGAGATAAGTCCCAATGGCCCTCCTTTCTTTGAAGTCAACAATATGGCTGCATTCTTGAAAATCTCATGATTCTCAGATAAATGGTCATAGATTTGGAAATTTGTGTGACTATTACCTCTTTCATTGTCCCTATACGCCTTTGCATAGCCTTCTTCTCTTACAGTTAGCCATTAAAATGACAATTGCAATCTTAGTATTATAACCACTGTGATTATGGCGTTCTTTAAGTCTTCATTCTTCACTAGGTAGAGCTAAGGATAGAAATGGCCCTGGGCTTGAGAGTACTTTTTCCTCACAGCTTGGGGATGATCACTTCCACCTCAGCTCTGACCTCCAGTGTTACATTTAGACTGACATACACATGCCAATGTACTGTCTTTCAAATACTCTCCATTCTCCCGTCCTCACAATCACTTTCCTTCTGTTTTATCCTGCCAATGACCAGAGCAGTAGCAATGCTCTATGGATTCTGTGGCAGAACTAACACAGAATTTGCACATTATGTGAAGTCTAAAGATTGTCCAAAGGTTAGAACGCAAATGAAGGGGCTTTAATAGAGCCTGAGGGAATCTGCTATTTTCCTTGAATATATAATATTCAATAATTATGTTGAATATATAATGTTCAATAATTATATTGAATATTACAAGCTACTGTCTCTCTTACAAGCTCCTTGAGGTCAGGAATTTGCTTTCCTGTTATTTCTCCAAAGCCTAGTTCATTCAAATGAACTACTGTCTGAACGTAACACTGGTGGTCAAATGTGGGGTGGGAGTGATCATCCCCAGACTGTGAGGAAAAAGTCCTCTCAAGCCTAGCACTTTTTTTGTTTGGGTTACATTACAACATACATTTATAGGTCAAATCTTAAAATGTGATCACACAATCACTAGTTTTGGAATCTCCTGCAGTGTTGCTGAAACGGAGCTTATCAGATTGCCCCTAGCCTTCTAAATTAAGAGCAGTGGCTTGAGGCCTGGAAATCTGTACTATTAAGATTCCCATTTGATTCTAATGTGCCCTAAAGAATGAAAACCACCAGCCAAAAACATTTCCCCAATAGGGGATTCATATGTGCCTTTTTGCTGGTGTAGGTATGAAGTATTTATATACAGGGCAAGGACAAAGAACACAATGATTTCAGGAACTGAGCACGAAACCCTATGAAAACTGTGGTATACAGTAAAGAGAATACTGGATTCGAATTCTAAAGACCTGGATCCTATGCTTAACACTGCCGCACATTTATTTGAAATGTATTTATTAATTACCTACTGTGTAGCAAACACTGAACTAGGCTTTGGAGAAATAAGAAAGCAAATTCCTAACCCCAAGGAGCTTATAGGAGAGACAGGAGCTTGTAATATTCAATATAATTATTGAATATTATATATTCGATATAATTATTGATTATATATTTGATATAATTATTGAATATTATATATTCGATATAATCATTGAATATTATATATTCAATATATAAGTGCTATGAAGAAAATAGCAGCTGGAAGCAGTGGCTCATGCCTATAATCCCAGCACTTTGGGAGGCCAAGACAGGTGGATCACCTGAGGTCAGGAGTTCGAGACCAGCCTGGACAACATGGAGAAACCCCGTCTCCACTAAAAATACAAAAATTAGCCAGTCTTGGTGGTGAGCGCCTGTAATCCCAATTACTCAGGAGGCGGAGGCAGGAGAATCACTTGAACCTGGGACGCAGAGTTTGCCGTGAGCCAAGATGGCGCGACTGCACTCCAGCCTGGGCAACAGAGTGAGACTCTCAAAAAGAAAAAAAAGAAAGAAAAGTAGCACTGGGGATGAAGAATGGTGAGAGGGATACTATTTTAGATAGAGTAGTCAAATCTGAGAAAGAAATAAGAGAATGAACCACATAGGCTTCTAGAGGGAAAACATTCAGGCTGAAATAACAGTAAATTGAAGGCTTTGGGGAAAGGAATGTGTTTATTGTACACAAGAAAGAGAAGGAAGCTAATGTAGCTGGAGCAATATGAGTTAGCATGTTATGGTGGATCTCACCATAACATTCCATAAGCTTTATTTCCTTAACATATATTTACAGGTCAAATTTAGTTTTCTGTGTTTTGACTCATAGCAGGCTTGGTTTGTGATGTTCTCATTTGATTTTGTTTTCTGTTTGTTTTTGTTTTTTTGTTTGTTTTTGTTTTTTTGAGATGGAGTTTTGCTCTTGTGGCCCAGGCTGGAGTGCAATGGTGCAATCTCGGTTCACTGCAACTTCCGCCTCCTGGGTTCAAGCGATTCTCCTGCCTCAACCTCCCGAGTAGCTGGGATTACAGGTATGCACCACCATGTCTGGCTAATTTTGTATTTTTAGAAGAGATAGGGTTTCTCCATGTTGGTCAGCCTGGTCTTGACTTCCTGACGGCAGGTGATCCGCCCGCCTAGGCCTCTCAAAGTGCTAGGATTACAGATGTGAGCCACTGCACCCGGCCTTGATTTTAATACAAGAATGACTTGAGAAAGGTCCAAGTTTTTATTTAAACAAATTAATCAGCTACATGTCTATATAATCCTGCTGCTATAGTTTGCAACCTTTTCCTGACATCTCTACCTATAAAGACATCCTACTGAGTGAGACAGACCAAAAAAACCCAGTGTCCAAAATACTACTATCTCTGCTAATTTGTTCTGCTGATATACATTAAGAACTTGGAAATTCTATTTCTTAGGCATGAATATATCATAGATTTATTTATTAGATTAGCTAAGAGTCAACAACCTGGATGCCTCCTTAGATACATAATGTTTTTGGGTGGAGGTCTGGGTGAGGAGGACGAGCTATAATAAAATTTTGTTTTCATGCAGAAAAGAGGAAGTGAAAGAGGCAAGACAGGGAGAGGTCTTCATGCAATCAGGACTCATCATGGGATTTCCAGCAATTCAAATCCTGGACAGCTCAGAAGGCAATTGGATAGAGATGACCTTCTTGGTTCGACAATAAAGACAATCAGATGATATGGTTTGGATCTTCGTTCCCACTGCATCTCATTGAATTTTGGTCCCTAGTGTTGAACATGGGACCTGGTGTGGGAGTGACTGAATCATAGGGACAGTTTCTCATGAATGGTTTAGCACCATCCCCCATTGTACTATCCCCACCATAGTTGAGAGAGTTCCATGAGATCTGGTCATTTAAAAGTGTGTGGCACCTCCCCCACCACTCTCTCTCTCTTGCTCCTGGCTCTTGCCATGTAACTTGCCTGCTTCCTCTACGGAAAAGCTCTCTGAGGCCTCCAGAGAAGCAGATGCCATTATGTTTCCTGTACCGCCTGTAGAACCATGAGCCAATTAAACCTCTTTTCTTAATAAATTACCCATTCTTGGGTATTTCTTTATAGCAATGTGAGAATGGGCTAATATGGAGAATTGATATCAAGGAGTGGGGTACTGGTACAAAGATGCCTGAAAATGTGGAAGCAACTTTGGAACCTGGTAAAGCAGAAGTTGAAAGTATAGAGGGCTCAGAAGAAGACAGGAAAATGAGGGAAGTTTGGAACTTCCTAGAGACTGGTTGAATTATGACCAACATCCTGTTAGTGATACGACCAGTGAAGCCCTGGCTGATGAGGTCTCACATGGAAATAAGGAACTTATTAGGAACTGGAGTAAATGTCACATAAGTTATGCCCTAGCAAAGAACTTGGCTGGACTGTGCCCCTGCCTTAGGGATCTGTGGAACTTTGAACTTGAGAATGATGATTTATCTGGCAAAAGAAATTTCTAAGCAGCAAAGCATTCAAGATGTGCCCTGGCTGCTTCTAACAGCCTATGACCCTTGGCTGCTTCTAACAACCTATGCTTATATGCATGAACAAAGGCATGGCCTACAGTTGAAACTTGTATTTAAAGGGAAAACAGAGCATAAAAGTTTGGAAAATTTATAGCCTGGCCATGTGGTAGGAAAGAAAAGCCCATGTTCAAAGGAGCAATTCAAGAAGGCTGCAGAAATTTGCATGAGTAAAAAGGAGCTAAATGCTAATAGCCAAGACAATGCTGACACAGCCTCAAAGACATTTCAGAGAACATTGAGGCAGCCCCTCCCATCACAGGCCCAGAAGCCTAGGAGAACTGACAGGTTTTATAGGCCAGTCCCAAGGCCCCACTACCCTGTGTAACCTTGGGACACTGCTTCCTGTATCCCAGCCATTCCAGCTCAAAGGATCCCAGGTACAGCTCAGGCCACTGCTTCAGAGGTATAACCCTTGATGGCTTTCAAGTGGTGTTAAGCCTCCAGGTATGCAGAATGCAAGAGCTGAGGCTTGGGAGCCTCTGCCTAGATTTCAGAGGGTGTATGGAAAAGCCTGGATATGCTGGAATAAGTGTGCTGCGGGGGTTGAGGCCTCATGGAGAACCTCTACTAGGGCAGTACAGAGGGGAAATATGAGATTGGAGCCCCCGCACAGATTCTCCACTGGATACTGCCTCATAGTGGAACTATGCGAAAAGGGCCACCATCCTCCAGATCCCAGAATAGAACCAACAGTTTACACCCTGGAAAAGCCACAAGCATTCAATGCCAGCCTTTGAGAGTAACAAAGGGGTGCTGAACCCTGCAAAGCCACAGGGTTGAAGCCACCCAAAGCCTGGGGGGCCCAGTCATTGCTCCAATATGCTCTGGATATGGAACATGGAGTCAAAAGAGATTAAAAGCTTTAAAAATCTTTAAGACTTAATGACTGCCCTGCTTTGGACTTGCATAGCTCCTTTCTTTTGGTTGATTACTCCATTCTGAAATGAAAATAGTTACTCAATACTTGTACCCCATTGTATCTTGGAAATAACTTGTTTTTTCTTTGCAGGCTCATAGGTGGAAGGGACTTGCCTTGTCTAAGATGATACTTTGGACTTTTGAGTTAATGCTGGAACAAGTTAAGAATTTGGGAAGTGTTGGGAAAACATAATTGTATTCTGCAATGTGAGAAGGTCATGTGATTTAGGGGACAGGGAAGAATAATATGGTTTGGATCTGTGTCCCCAGAAAATCTTATGTCAAATCATTGTCCCCAGCATTAGAGGTGGGGTCTGAGTAAGGGATGATTGGATCATGGGGGCAGTTTCTTATGAATGGTTTAGCACCATCTCCTATGGTACTGTCCTCGATAGTGAATGCATTCTCATAGGATCTGGTCATTTAAAAGCGTCTGGCACCTCCCCTCTTGCTCTTTCTTGCTCCTGCCATGTAAGACACCTGCTCCTGCTTTGCCTTCCACCATGAGTAAAAGCTCTCTGAGACCTCCCCAGAAGCAGATGCTGTGCTTCCTGTACAGCCTGCAGAATTGTGAGCCAATTAATCCTCTTTTCTTTATAAGTTAGTCAATCTCAGGTATTGCTTTAAAGCAATGCAAGAACAGACGAATATACCAGAAAATAAAAAAGCAATGCAAGAACAGACGAATATACCAGAAAATAAAAAGCTTTACAAATAATTCTATGTTGTTGAACAAACAAAAAAATAAAAAAGAGCAATCACAAACATTACCTAATCTCTCCAGAATGACAGAGAATCCATCCAGATACTCAAACTATGTCAAGTAAATATATTTTCTGCCATAAATATTACAACCACATTCTACAAGTTACATCAATTCAGAAATTGAGTTTATCAGTAGGTACAATTTTAGAACCAATAAAAATCAGGAATTTAGTCTCCCTTTACTTTGTATTGCTATAAAAATAATTTATTGCAAAATGATGTTATTATAGAACCCCCACTGAGTGAAAAACAGTTGTTCTCACTGGTTTTCACAAAGCTGTTGGAATGTTTCTCAAGTCAAAATCTACCATCCAATCTCCTATTCACCTGAAATATGAAGTTAGAAATGTAGCAGCAAGACAAAACATTTTAATAATTCCATAGCTCTGTTGTTTTCAATGTTGACTTACTCCAGAGTTCACTCCTTTGTGTCCTCTTTTTAAATTCTTCATACGTTTCTATAGGAAATTTTATCCATCTAGTAGTTGAAACAATCATCTAAATGTTGATTAATTACAGACCAATTTCCAGAATCACATATTTAATGCCTACTAGGCATCTACAAATATTTGGGGGCAGGCGGGATAGTGAGGAAATATGGAAAAAGAATAAACATTCATTGAGCATCTCTAAAGCTCCAAACACCTCAGCCTTAGTTCACCAACATTTATCAACCACACACAATACCTCCTTTTACAGATACTTTATGCCTCGAATGGCTCCACCTGCCACCCCACCACTAACACCAGGAACTGAAGAATCAGCCTATATGCCTCACTCTTACTTGACCACACACTCAACTAGTAATGAGACATTTGAGATTCTGCCTCAAAAGCATTTTTCAATATATCCTTTTGCTATATCCTCACTTCCAATACCATAGTTGTGACT
Organism: Cacajao melanocephalus; assembly: GCA_963573385.1. Taxonomy (NCBI): domain Eukaryota; kingdom Metazoa; phylum Chordata; class Mammalia; order Primates; family Pitheciidae; genus Cacajao; species Cacajao melanocephalus. Next base: position 22,625 of record CAUYLG010034963.1, on the reverse strand, counting down.
GTTATTATTTTTCACATGGTAGCAACCTCTCAGCTCTCCCTGCTCCTCCCAGCTAGGCTTCAGCAGGCAGAGTTATTCAAAAACTCAAATATAATCATAGCCTTCTCTTGCTTATAATCTCTTGATGACTATCAATTGTCCTTACAAAAGGTTTAAACTAATTTCCTGCCAGTACCCCTGCCAACACCTGTCACAGCACCGACACTAACCTGTATACATTTCCCAAGTGTGCCACACTCAGACGACAGAGCTTTGTGTGTGTGTTTTTTCCATGTGTAATTTAATTTTAATTGACATATATCATTGTATATTTTTATCATGTACAATATGACATTTTGGAATATATATATATTGTAGAAAGGTTAACTAGCTCATTAATAAATGTATTACCTCACATAGTTATCGTTTTTGTGAACGCATCTAAAATCCACTTCTTATATTTTTTGAGAATACAATAGATCATCATTAACTATAGTCACCTTGTTGTAGAGTAAATTTCTTGAAATTTGTTCCTATCTAACTGTAATTATATATGCTTGTTTTATGGCTCCAGAAAACTGTCGTCTCCTCCTCACCTTTTCAAGAGCCCCTTCTCAGTGCCACTGTAGATCTACAGCAGCACTTAGACTGTGTTCTTCTCCTCAACGTTGTCTTTTCTGCCCTTTCACCTTGTGAACTCCTTGAATCAGACTCTTTCACCTCTTTATCCCCAGCATGTAGCACATCTCCTGCAACTCAACAGGCTTACAAGAATATGTTTGAACAAATAACAGTACCCAAAGTTCCTTTACCTATCTCTAACAAGCCTGTGATGCAAGGAGCCATAACACATTTGAGAAGTAACAAGGAGCTTGGAGCAAAGTATCGCCTGGGATGCAAGTACATACTGTGTTCCTTACTGAAGCTTTGCCAGGCACTGGTTAACACATGGATAAGGAATTTTTCCTCACCTCTTATGCAAGCATATTTTTAATTAAAAGATGAACCTGGATAACCAAAATAGATGAGTTTTTCATGTAAGCAAAGGGTGCCTTTGTGGCAAGAATGACTAAAGAAGACTTTTTTAAATAACACATATTTTGAAAGTAATCAAACAAAAGACAGTGGCACTACTGCAAGGACAAATGGGTATGTCATTCTCTAGACCACACTGCCTCCCTGTGGGAGGTTTTCTGGGGCAAGGATGTATCTAAAGAAAAGTAAATCCAATTTTGCATAATTGTAAAGTAGTGGGAACTAGAGTTTTTATAATTTTATACCAGAAGTCCACTCCTAAATATTAGGTTATAAACTGTGCTTGTGAGTAATTTATTCTCTGAAAGACTTATACCCATATTTGTGGATTTAGAAGTGAAACATTTGTGTTCTTTTAAAAATAAGTGGCCCTGGGAATGATTTTTACAAATGCCAAGACCAAGAAATTACATAAGCACCATCTAATTTTTTTGTTTTTACTACTTTGAATAATTGTACTTTAGAGGTCTTAATAATTAGATTTACTTATGAGAAATATAAGATCCTAAGATCCCTAAAAATCAAGACTTTCAAAAGGAAGATCTACTGGCCATGTACCCACCACAACATTTTTTACTTAGTTTTTGTAATATTTAATGGCAATTATCAAAAAATCTATATAGTCACTGAAATTAATGACTGCTCCCTGCCTATAGATTCCTCCTGAAGTAGAGCTTAACAAAAAATATCGGATGCACTTCTGAAAGTTAAAATGGTACAGTCAGTTTAAAAACATCTCAAGGATCATTTTTCATTTACCTTACAGAAAGTAATTTGTAGAATGCCACCTATTGGCTGGGCACAGTGGCTCACGCCTGTAATCCCAGCACTTTGGGAGGCCGAGGCAGGCGGATCATGAGGTCAGGAGTTCGAGACCAGTGGGGCCAACATAGTGAACCCCCTCTCTACTAAAAATACAAAAAATTAGCTGGGTGTGGTGGTAGGTGCCTATAATCCCAGCTACTCAGGAGGCTGAGGCAGAAGAATCACGTGAACCCAGGAGGTGGAGGTTGCAGTGAGCCAAGATCAAGCCATTGCACTCCAGCCTGGGCAACAGTGTGAGATTCCTTCTCAAAAAAACAAAACAAAAAAACAAACAAACAAATGAAACAAAACCAAAAAAGAATGCTACCTTTCAAAAGAAAATGAATGTATATTTTAAGCATGATATATATTTTTCATAATTTCTGGATTAATTTCTTTAAATTTGCCCCCAAGTTTCTAACAGTATGCAGCATTATTCAAAGGCAGACAATGGTCTTAGTCATCTGTTTCTACAAAAGGCTTTGAGCAATTTCCAGAAATGAAATAATTGCTCATGATCTACCTTAATGCAAATATTTGAAGACCCTGCTTTTAAATTTCCGGAATCTCAAAAGTATTCAAATTCATTACTTGTCTATTTCCTGACCAATTCCCTTTGAAGTGGTTCTGGATTCATGCTATTATTTGAAACGTCTGGCTGTCGGTAAATAGTTGTTATTTCCTTGATGTCAGTGAAGCTGCTTTCTTTTCTGTGACCTTTACCTACAGTACCTCTTGCCGAGGCCACATATGTATTTACATGACTGTGTGCTCTGGTCCGTACATATGTTCCTTGTTAGATGCTTTTACTGCTTTACCTCAATAGGAAAGGAAGTATATCCATGATATTGACTCTTCGCTAAATCTGCATTTCTGTTTCCTCCAAGGATGCAATTGTCTTATTTACTACACACATACAAATTAAAGCTTAAGCAACTTTATGTTTAATGATAGACAATAAAAGTACACATGCCATCCATATGATAAGGACATCATTTCTGTCTGTCCATACTGGTATTAGTACGTAATTCAGAGATTAACAGAGACGAGAGTGTGTGTAGTGTTTTTTTATGAACAGAGACATGAATTTGGGATATAGCAAGAGAAAGGTAGCCTGAGGGAAAGACTGGAGGAAAAAAAAAGAAGAGCTGAGGGATATGCCTGGCTCCCTCTCAAAGAAAGAAGCACACAGCTTCATATCACAAATTCAGGCCAAAGGGGAAAAATAGATTGTTAACATAAAGGGAAATGGGAAACAGGATGTAAAGCAAGAATGCTTTCCTTTTTTTAACTCCGTTATCCAACTAGGCTTATAAAGTACAGAGGAGAGACCACTCTTCTAAGACAGAAAACCTGGGATTTGTCACTAATTTTGTGACCTTGGCCAAGTCAGCCTCCCTGAGACTGTTTCCTTATACTTGAAACGATGGTTGTGTATTAGATAATTTCAAAAACAGTTGGGTTCAAAACATTCTAAAAGAAATCGGAAGCTTATTCAAAGACAGGTAGAGAAGGCCATTCAAAGATAATTTGAGGGGATTAGATTAGGTTATAGTTACAAGTCTCTCTACTTATTTTTTATTAGGTACAGCTATGTTTGAATGTTTGTCCCTTCCCAATCTCATGTTGAAACGTAATTGCCATTGTAACAGTATTAAGAGCTGAGATCTTCAAGAGCTGAGTAAACCATACAGGCTCTGCCTTTGTGGGTGGAATTAATGGCATTATAAAAACACAAGATTGGCCCCCATTTCCTCTCTTTCCCTTCTGCTTTCTACCACCTAAGGACACAGTACTCTTCCCCTCACATCAAGAAGGCCCTTGCCAAAAGATGGCACCTTGATTTTAGACTTCCAAGCTTTTATAACAGAAAAATATATTTCTGTTCTTTATAAATTACCCAGTCTGTGGTATTCTGCTATGGCAGCACAAAATCGACTAAGCCAAATACTGACTTAATAAAAGATTACTCACTTTTTACAAGAGAACCTCATACACCCAGAGATAATACTTTACTGCTCTTCATTAGGAATGGAGGAAGGAGATAGAAAGGAAAGAGAAATAGACAAAGCAGAAGAATTAGCCTGGGATGGAAGTAATTTTTTTTATAGGAAGGATGAGAGAGCAAGAGAGAGAGAGAGAGAGAGAGAGAGAACCAGCAGAGCGGGGAGAAGGGGAGGAAGATCCAAGAAGAGGGAATAGCATGTACTAAGACTTAGAAGCACATAGCTATGAATTGTCAGAGTGTATGCAAGAAGCAATAAGCAGTTTGGTGCTGATAAATCTGACATGTAAGGAGCTAGAGAGTGTTCTGTGCTAAAGAACATTGATTTTATTTAATGGAGAGTTTTAAATAGGTCATCATAGTGGCTGAAGTCAGACTCCCCAGACCAAATTCTAGCTCTCATTTGCCATTTGAGTGATTTAAGGAATATACCTTGCCATTCTGTGCCTCAGATTCCTCCGGTGTAGAGTGGGGATAATAACCACTTATCTCATAAAGTGTTTGTAAAATCTTGTATAAGTTAGTGCACATAAAATGCTTAGAATAGAATATTTCTTAATGTTTTGTGTTTAGTTAATACTGATTGGAATAAAAATTTGAGACATATATTTAACTAAGTTTGAGAATTTTCTCTGAGTAACATTACATTTTTCTTTCCCTTAATGAATAAAGCAAAGTCACAATGACCTTTCAAGGGACTAAGACAGTAAATATACTTAGGGTTAAAATATACAATGGATTGGAGATTATTTACAAGGATAAACAAAACCTAGCCAGAGAAATGATTTATATCATCTACCACTAAAGTTACCTGTGTAAGTTAAAGTAATCACTAGAGATGAAAATAGCCATCCTCTAATTCCTCTGCATGGGTTCTAGGATACATAAGCCAATGAAAATGAAGATACATTCTTTTAATGTCCAGCTTCAGAAGAAATGACCCAGTAAGAAGTTAGCCTTGGGCTACTAGGCTGAAGTTAACTTGGTATGAGAATTGAGCCCCATCATAACAGGATTCCTGTAAAGGAAAGTACCGCCAACCTGCTGGGGTAAGGGTTCATTACCGCATGCCATTCCTCGTTTTCCTTAGCCAGAAAATATGGGAATCTGCTCAGTGAAGTGCAGGCTACAGGGAGACTTTAAGCTCATCCCTACTATGAACAATTCTGTAGGGAAGAATGCATGTACTCTTAACCTGGAGTCACTGCCAGAAGAATGGGTGTGCTAGAGAGAGATAATGATTAACATAAAGTCAGTGTCTTCCCATTTATAGTTTGCTGGATCCAACAAATACGTCTCTTTTCCATCTTTAAATGATTGGACCTAAGAGAGCTAACCTTTTTCAAATCATGCAGGAGGGCTAAGGAGAATTAAAATTAGCTATATCTTAATTATTCAAGTGACATAGAAATAACTCCAGTAGTACTAAGAACCATAGATGTGATGTAAGCTATGTTTAACGCAGGATGGTCAGTTAAATAATTGTAATTATCCAGGTAGAGATAATGAGGAGTTGAACAGTAGAAATGGAAACTGTAGATTTAAGACTTAACTGAAAGATAAAAGGAGCAGGTGGCAGGTGAGGGGCAGTGTGGTATGGTAGTTAAGTTTGCGGGCCCTGGAATCTAATGAACAGTCTCTAAATCCCAACTCTGTTACATACCAGTTACACGAGGGTGGACAAGTTATTTCATGGGTCTGTTCCTCAGTTTCCTCATCTATAAAATGGGCGTAATAAAGAGCAGGATTAGGACTAGCATAAAGAAAGTGAAGCATACACTTGCATTACTAAGCGTGAGTGCTTTCTTAAATTTTCCTCCCTGAGTGCCTCACTTGGTAAAGAATACCTACTTTATAATGTAATCATAGATACTAAATAATATATGCAAAGTATTTAATAACACTGTTTATATGTTTAGAAGTATATCGTAAGTGCCAGATAATTAGTTGATATTATGATTGAGTAGATTTGAAGAGTTAAGGAGATAAAACAAAATTCTTGGTGGGCTCCCATGTTTCTGGCTTAGATGATGAAACAAATATTGTTGTCACACAGAAAGACAGAAACACAGAAGAAAGAAAAGGCTGTGGAAAGGGGATGAAACTGACGGTTGGATTTGAGGTACATATGGAACATTTGGGTGCAGATATCCAATAGCAGTTACAGAACTGCCTCTAGGTACCTCACTGGCACCTAGAAGTGAGGATTAGAGATACAGTACCAAAGAGTCAAAATGTGAGATGTATGGGTGGTAGCAACAAAAATAGAGGTGGACTGTATTACACAGGAAGCCAAAGTGGTTAGCTAGTTTTATTTTGCAGAAAAGAGGTCTTTTATAACTTCTTGCCAAAATCCCCATGATGACATATAATGAGACAGTACTTCCCAGTACCTTAAAGTAGGCCCAATAATCAACCTAATTCCAAAACCCGGGAAGTATGCCTGCTTAAAACCAGACTGAATACACAAAATGGACCACCAGTGCTAGGCCTCCCTTTGTCTACATGCCCAAAGTCAGTGTCATTTGTCTTCCTGGCCCGCCCAGTACTCATCAGAAAATTAGAAAGCCAACTCTTGACTGCTGCTTTTTAAAGACAACCACCTCCATCAATTCCTAGTTCTTCCACAACCTAAAGAAAAAAGCAACTTCCAGGAATTCACAGAGCCATCTGTGTGTGCGCATGCGCACGCAATCATACGTACGTGTGTGTAAGGGAGAATGGAGTGAGTGGTGCATTGCATTCTAGGAGTCAAGAAAAGTCTCACCTGCAGTGCATGCTGGGAATTATATTTTCCTACCATGTCCTACTTACTTTCAGAATACTTGAGCTTAGCAGGCAAATGAAGATTCTATTTCAGCAAAACCAACTAGAATCAAGCAAAGCCTTGAAAGTCCTGGGAAATGAGTGGCTGAGCACATTAACTGCCTTCAGTACATTGAGGAAGAGTCTTCTGGAACCTTGGGCCAGAGAATAGAACCAAGGACAACCTACACACCTTGTTTTTTGAAACACTGTGTGTAGATAGATTTGTCTTTTGAGTAAACAGAACCCAAAAGAAATATAAAGCTTTATTAGGAAAAAATCTGCAGTCTATGGGAAATGAAGCTTTTATGTTTGGGGGTTTTTTGGGGATTTTTTGAGACAGGATCTCACTCTGTCACCCAGGATGGAGTGCAGTGGTGTGATCTCAGCTCACTGCGACCTCTCCCTCCTGAGTTCCAGCGATTCTCCTGCCTCAGCCTCCTGAATAGCTGGGACTACAGGCGCACCCACCACATTGGCTAATTTTTGTATTTTTTGGTAGAGACAGAGTTTCACCATGTTGGCCAGACTGGTCTCAAACTCCTGACCTCAAGTGATCCACCTGCCTCAGCCTCCAATAGTACTGGGATTACAGGAATGAGCCATCATGCCAAGCTGGGAAATTAAGCTTTTAAGTGAAGACTTAGATGAACCATACTGCAGGAAGTTAGAAACATTTTAAATAGTTAAATATCTTTAGTAAAATATGAAAAGACATTTTCTTCATCAGACAGGAAGTATATTAGTCTGTTCTTATGCTGCTAATAAAGACATATCTGAGACTGGGTCATTTATAAAGGGAAAAGGTCTAATGGACTCATGCTTCTGCATGGCTGTGAAGCCTCACAATAATGACAGAAGGCAAAGAAAGAGCAAAGTCACAACTTACATGGTGGCAGGCAAGAGGGAATGTACAGAGGAACTCCCCTTGATAGAACCATCACAGCTCATGAGACTTACTCACTATCACAAAAACAGCACGGGAAAGACCCGTGATTCAACTACCTCCCACCAGGTCCCTCCCATGACATGTGGGAATTACGGGAACTACCATTTAAGATGAGATTTGAGTAGGCGCACAGCCAAACCATATCTGGAAAAGAAAGCAAATAAGTAACTGAGAATAGAAGACAACAAAATAAGATAAAGTATATTGTAAAAAAGGAAGGACTGAAAGAAATTAAAATTTAATATTTTACGCTTCAAAAAGGCAATTATATATTACTGAAATTGTGAAAAACTGAATTAGTATGGTAAAGGATGCATTTGAAATGGTCTACCAGAGTTTGCATTTTTAAAACGACAAAGAGATGATAAAAGAGAAAGTCATACCCAAGGAAAAGAAAACACGAATTTAAAGTGAGAATTTTAATATCTTAAACATAGCATCAATACTGAATCCAACATAATAATTAAACACATAATTGAAGAAAACTTTTGACTTAAATATATACCTGAATTCTCATTTTAAGGGGTTCTTACCATATTCTGATAAAAATCAATGAAAGGATACAGCTAAAGTCATTTGGGAAAATAATTGAATGCCAAGGGAAAATGAAAATATCTACAAGTACAGAAGGGATTTTTGTCAAAAGAATAAAATGCAGGTTGTTATTAGACTTATTAATCAAAACACTAAATGCCAAAAAAGAGGAGAAATATTGTACACCAACACTTGCATACTCAGCAAATTTGTGAAAGCAATAAAATATATCCTCAAGTATACAGGCACTTAGGAAACACACTACTCAAAGTTCTTGTAAAAACTTACCTGGAGACTTCTTCCAATAAATACAAATTAATCAAAATAAAAGATAATGACTATTTAGGAGGATTTCTGTGTTCTTCCCCAGCAATATAGTTGGATGATGTGTGGTCAGGTGGATTCTGCAACCTGGGAAGAGAAGTTTGACTGTTTCCTTCACTTTCTCTCAGCTGCTTCCTCTCCTTCCCCAGCATCAGGAAATTGATCTTGTGCCTACCCTTTATTCCCCAGTTCACAGGGAATCTCCTGCCATCTCTGATAGCTCACAAAATACTAACTGGTCCTATTCTGTTACCACGTTACTAATAATGAAGAAAATATTTAAATGATTAGACATTCTACTGAGAAAATAAATAAAACCTTTTCACTTACTTTCCAGCAGAGAATGTAGAGGGACTTGAGTAATTATTTTCCATAACATTAAAACCCACATTGGCCAGAAAAAAATTGCTGAAATTTTTTCCATTGTATAAGATTAACAGAACTTCTGCTGCAGATGTTAACTGTTATCATGCCATCTCATAAGAGTAAGGAAATGCAAAAATACTTATAGTGGCTATCTCTGGGGGGTAAAATTTATTTCTATATTTTTAAATTTTTCTAAAATTGTCCTGCTATATACAAAAAAATTAAATAGTATAAAGAATTTTCCATGAATAATTTAATCACATACATTTCATATGGCATATCAAATTGACTGCTATAGTAATAATAATCAAAAAGAACAAAGCTGGAGGCATCATATTACCTAACTTCAAATTATATTACAAAGCTATAGTAACCAAAACTGCACAGTATGAATGTAAAAATAGAAACATAGATTAATGGAACAGAATAGAGAACCAAGAAATAAAACCACATATTCATAGTAATCAATCTTGGACCAAGCTAACAAAAACAAATATTGTGAAAAGAACATCTATTTTAAGGAGTGGTACTGGAAAAATTGAATTGCCATATATAGAAGAATAAATCTGTACTCCTATCTCTCAACATATACAAAAATCAATTCAAGATGGGTAAAGACTTAAACTTAAGACCTGAAAATACAAAAATACTAGAAGAAAGCCCAGAGAAAACTCTTCTGGACACCGGTCTAGGCAAAAGATGCATGACTAAGACCACAAAAGCATAGACAACAAAACCAAATAAGACAAATGGGAAAGCTTCTGCACAGCAAAAGATATAATCAACAGAGTGAACAGACAACCTGAAGAATGGAGCAAATATTTGCAAAATATGCATCCAACAAGGGTCTAATGCCCAGAATATACAAGGAACTCAAACAACAACAAATAATCCCATTGAAAAGTGGGCAAATGATATGAATACATATTTTCAAAAGAAGACACACAAGTGGTCAACAGGTATGTGAAAAAATGCTCAACATTACTAATCATCAGGGAAATGCAAGTTAAAACCAAAATGAGATATCATTTTACCTTAGTCCGAATGGCCATTATAAAAAATAAATAACAGATGCTAGCAAGCATGCAGAGCTAAGAGAACTCTATATACACTTTTGATGGGAATGTAAATGAGTTCGACTTCTATGAAAAATGGTATGGAGATTCTTCAAAGAACTTAAAAACAGAACTACCATTCATTCCGGCAATCTCACTGAGTTTCTACCCAAAGGAAAACAAATCATTATATCAAAAAGATACCTGCATTTGTATGTTTTTTGCAGCAGTAGTCACACAAAGATGTGGAATCTAAGTGTCCATCAGTAGATAATTGAATAAGGAAAATGTGGTTTTATATACATATACACACACACCCCCCACGGAATACTATCCAGCCACAAAATAAAATGATGTATTTTGCAGCAACATGAATAGAACTTAAGGCCATTATCTGAGGTGAAACGAGTCTTAGACAAATATCACATGTCCTCACTTGTAAGTGAGAGTTACATGGGTACACATAGATGTAGAGTGTGGAATGATAGAAAAAAGGAGACTCAGAAGGGTGAGGAGGTGGAAGGGGAGGTGAATGATGAGAAATTATTTAATATGTGCAATGTATGTTATTTAAGTGATGAATAAAAGCTGACTTCACCACTATGAAATCTATACATGTAATAAAATTACACTCCATAAATTTATACAAATTTTTTAATTGACTGCTATAGTAATAGCATTTATATCTGAGTGATAGAACTATAGATTACTTTTCTTCCTTTTGCTTTTCTGAACTTTCCAAATTATCTATGATACTATACAGCAATATAATTATATGATACATAACTATATTCTATCACATTGCTTTTCATGGGGAAAACATTTGCATTTAAACACTGAAGGGAATGGTCAATATTTTTTAAATATTTTGAATTCTTTAGAGTCCACTTTAGACATTTAAATAATAATGGATGAGTTTCCTGGGAGTCATCAGAGTGGATGATGACTAAGAATGATGTAAAGAAAGTCAAGGGAGAAGTAGTAGTAACCAAGTTATCAAATACTACAGAGGTCAAGCATATTAAGACTTAGAGGCCTCCACTGGATCTGACAAGGCAAAAACTGTTACAGTAGAATGGTACAGGTAGAAATCAAATGTAATAGTTTACAGAGTGTAAGGAAAAGGGGCACTAGGGACCTTGGAAAGTATCAGGAAGGCTGAGTGCTCAAGGTAGATGCCATGGGACAAAAGGGACAATCCAGCCTAAAACATCTAAAGCAGCATATTCTTGGTTTCTTCTGCAGCTACTGCTCTTCACTTGTCCCTTAAAAATCATCCCCACTTTCTTCTGGAAATCCCTGTGGTTCGAATGAATCTTACGCTATTTCTCTAGAGGGGTGGCTTCCATTTTCCAAAACTAAACCAATCAAGGCATTTTGCTCCCATGACACAGTTACCAGTTCATGGGTGGATATGGGGTCTATACTGGTCTGCATATAGGAATAATGAAGATAATTTTTACCAGGCATTCTGGGATGCAGATGCAAGTGCTACCATTTGTCACTACTCCGAGAGCCACAATTTACATTATATTCCATGTGAACCGTGTACCCTGGAGTTTTGGAACAATGTGGCCAAGACAGATGTTCTCTCTAGCTCTGGAAAAATATACTGTGAGGCTATGGGATCTGGAAGCCGAAGACATCTTGTGACCACAAAGAAAGATACTATGAAGACAAAGCCAATGTGTGAATAAAGTTGAGTGGTGTGAGGATAAAATGAGTAAATCGCAGAGAAGCACAGCAGGAGTGCAGGCCAAACCTCACCTGCAGCCTGTCCTACCTCTGGGCTTTTTCAATAACATGAGCCAATAATTCCCTTTTCTTTAGTAAAGTTTTCTATTACACACAACAGAAATCATTCTCATGATCTTCCTTGTTTGTTCTTACTACAAACACTCTACACAAAGGCTTAAGTTTCCTTTTTTTTAAGACAAGCAGGCAAAGCCATTTACAGTCTCCAGACGATGAAAGGTGAAATTTAATACTGCGTTTCAGAAATTTACCTGTGCCTGGGCCAAGAAGGAAGACAAGGCAGGGCTTTGAAACCACGTTGCTGTAAAGTTGGATTTGAGTCAGCAAGCATAATGTCATTTTTCTGCTTCTTATACATAGTCCTCTAGGAGATTTCCAGGTGTGACAACCCTGAAGCTTCTGTTCTTCACATTTCTACCAGACCAACCTCCTGTTCATGTATCACTTAATGTATTTGTTAGCTTACTTTAAGCAAACATTTCATTTTCTCTTGTATGTGTATTATTTCTGTGTATTATCTTATCCAATCTAAGAAAGTGGAAAATACTCTATGTTGATATAAAAAAAACAAGCTTCCAGTTGAGTTTCTTTCCATTACACCACCATATACAGATGAGTGTCTTTTCTATAGAACAAAATTTACTGACTGACTCGATTTGAAGAACTAAAAAGAAAGGAAAATCCATGTTAAACCAAAAAGAATTTAAGAAAAAGCAAACCTTAAGCCCAACAAATAAGACTCTCTATGCCACATTCTGGAGGGCATTAGCTTAAATCCTCTCTACTCAACTTTTGCCTTTAATCATCCTTTCTCTAATGTGAGGATCTCTCCTCATGTGAAAGTTGTTAAGTACATACAAGGTAAAATCAGCTCATGTTTTCTTGATCCTAATATTTCCCCATAGTCCAATTTGCAGACACACAAGGCCATGTTCAGCATGAAGTATGGGATAATCATTCCCTCCCCTCTGAGAAGAAAAAAATTACTTAAAAGAAGTGCTACTCAGAGAGGGGGAAAACTCTAGGTTGATTGCTAGCTATCTGATTATTTTTATATAACATTCTCCTCCCAAACATGCATATACACACACATCAGCTAAATACTGAACATCCAAAAATTTTTTATCTGGACCCAGGAGAACAACAATTTAAAGACACATGGAACAAAAGAAGTAAAATAATGTGCCAGATATTTATTAATATCCAGAGGAAATTCTACTACTAAATCTGTTTTGTCATTATGAGCTCTGAAGGCCATATATTCTATGGCCTTCAGAAATAATTACCAGCTGGACTGCTAAGTAGTTTACTGACCATAAGGTAGATCTCAGGAGAATGATCAAGATATATAAAAAGCACACAGTAAAGAATTTTTTAATTGCCATTGTTGAAAAGACACAAAAATGGTAACTCATCCTTGCTTCAGTATCACTTTCTGGAGTATAAATAACCCATGGATAGAACTTTTGCTTCTTATCATGGTATACTCACTATTTTAATCATAGAATATATTTGGCTATTTGACTACTGATGTTGATTCTGTAGGTAGTGTTCTCCTATAGAATCCTTGGGTACTATATAAATAGGGTCTATTTCATTTAGGGTAGATTATCAGACCTCTGAATGGATTACTCTGAATCGTACAAAATAAATTTATTCAGTATTAGCAATATAACAAGTAAAATATATGTGCATTTGTTTGATTTACAAATATATGCCTGAATTAAGACCAAACTATTTTAAAAGTTGTTTTAAAACATCATCTACTTCATATTTGTGATATCCCAGGGACTCACTAACTTTTATACTACCAAGAGCCAAGAAGAAATTACGAACAAATACTTTGAGAAAAAAAAGTTGGAGAATGAGTAAGTCATTCAAAGATGTAAAGTCTTCATTATCCATTAGAAGATTTCACATTAGATGCTGGTAATGACCTTTGTTTCCCCTCAGAACATTAATTACATGTAACCTAAGCTCATAAGAAAATTACATTACCTAACTCAGACATGAAGTCCTAGTGGTTTGTACCAGATATTTTTTATCCCTTGAAACCTAGGGAAACACATTCTAAAAGTCTCTTTTAATAGCTAGTACTCTCCAAAATATGAAGTGATTTGCATAAGGGAAGAAACCAAGTTTATTGCCTCCATGCAGTATTGGGAGTTTCCATACAGCACAGAGAGTTCAGTCACCGAAACTTAACCCTAACAGCCAAGCAGTGAACATTTATTTTATCCTATTGGGAATCATAAGGAGTCAGAATTTTCTATATTACATTTTTAAATACATGTTCTAATTGACGACCTTAAATTCCTGTCTGGTTATTTCAACTGGAAATGGCAAAATTCACCAATTCTCTGGAGAAGAACCAAGTTACATCATTAAGGAGATTAAAGGTATGGTGGATACATTGTGAAAACTATCAGCCAGCAAGGTGCCCTGGTATTTGTTGATGTAGTTGGCCTTGTTTGTTGTAGTAGAGTCTAGAGTTTCCCAGTTCCACAGAAAGAGAATTAATTTCAAATCATGCACTGTTCCAATGGTTTGGAAACTTTTTTACAGGAAGTTCAGTGTGCAGATTGTGTGTCTTTCTGTCAAGTTAGAGAAGTAGCAGAATTGATAAACATGGGACTAAGATAGATATATCTAGTATAAGTTGCTTCAACCAATGCACTTGTACCTCTTCACATGAAATACAATTCTAACCCTAAAATAACAAGTCAAAAGACGAATTTCTCTGTTGTAGAAATTGCAGTTTTCAAGGTCAGTAACTGGGGAATAAAGTCTGGGAAAATATACGTTTGAGATTACTCATTACAACACTGATTTTTTACAGCAAAAGTTTGGGTCTACTACAAATTTCTATCCATGGAGGCTGGTTAAACTGTGGTATATCCCACCTAATGGCTATAAAAAAGACTGAAAAGCTCTCTACATGTTAGCATGGAAAACACTTCAGGAATACTAGCTAGTAAAAGCAAATAAAGAATAAATTCATGAGATATATACTACATATACCATTATATAATGGTTAAATACATGCTCTACATACACTTTAAAATACATACTTTACATACACTCACATATTTGTTTAAACTATACTTGGGATTTTATAGTATTGTGAATTAGGGTTTCATTACTAATATTAGTAATAAAATGGTGTTACACTCAGGTGAGTAATACATATCTTATTTATTTTCTTTACATGTAGTTAATTTCTACTCCCTGTGCTCATCCCAAGTTTCCCCTACCATCTCCCCTAAGTAGCTTAAAGGGCTGGAAGACTTACAGAGGACCAAGGCTTTCAGGGTGGTTAAGGACCAGTTACCACACTGTCCTGTATGCGCCTGCTATGTCTGGCAGTGGTTCTGCTCCTCCTCCACCACATTTAATGTATAGAACAACAGCAAGACCAGACACTATGCAGGTGCTCCCCAGGGCCTGGAACAGCTGCAGATCTCTGCTGTTCACAGAGCCCACAGAGCTCCACTTCCCTCTCCCAAGCCCCAGCATCCTTTTAACAGTAAAGTCTATGAGAAAGCCCTTCCCCTCCAAGAGTTTCTCTTAGATGCCCTCTCTTTGGGCTCCAAGACACATCTCCTACCTAACTCCCCAGTGGGCTCCAGCTTTTAGAGACCAGACCCAGAAAAAAGCGTCTTGCAGGCAACTTTGACTTTCCTGATTGCCACAAGTTTCTCCAGAGGCAAAGTAGTATAGAGCTCAGTACCTGCTCTATGGCAAAGGGGAAAATGAAGAAAAAACTTTGAAAATAAAAATTTGAAAATCCAATAAATTCAAATATTTGAAAGTCTTCAGTTATGGTACTCTAATATATTGAAGTACATGTTCACAAGGGAGACTCATCTAGAGTTTCCTTTTATGTACCATCTTTGTAGAGTCTGAGTAGCATTGTTATAACAGCTTTTAAAAAAGAATTTAGAAGCATCTTTACTCTTTCTGGACTTGTGGAATTACAAATTCCTTGAAAATATCCTAAAATGCACCTGTGAAACTATCTGAGCTAAATGAAGTTGTTTTTGAAAATGTCTCAATTTATTCTATGATAAATGGTCTGCTTAACTGTTCTCTTTCTGAACAATGTGGGTAATTTATATTTTCCAAAAAACTTATTCATTTGTTGCAGATACTTAGATATACTGAAGAAGTCTAAAGTTATCTCAAAATTATTTTCTTTTTATCTGTAGTCATTCCTCTTTTCTAATTTTGTAGATTTGTGCAAAATATTTTTAAACAAAGAAAAATGATGCATTATTAAACAACATAGATTTTAGAAAAAGAAAATTCATTAACACAGAAAAGTGGAGAGAAGAATCAAATTCTGGGCTCTCTCGCATGCCTTCTAAGTTGACAAGTGACATGATATTGGTTTTCCTATGTACATCAATTTAGAGTCAAGTTATGTCGAGTCCCACTGAGGGAAGATTTGTCAGTCGTGTGCTTAGAAGGGTTCACAGCTTACTATGTATAAAATGCTGTCTAATGACCTATTGAGGAATTTTTCCATGCTTTATTTCTCTCCCTCCCTCTCCCCCATTTATATACTTACTAATAAAGGTGGTTTGCACTAATCTTTCTGCATTCTCAGTTTGTACTTCTCATTAAAAAAGACTTGGATTACATCACCAATAAAATTGTAAGATTCTGATTATTTTCTTTCCAATGATACCTAATCACAAAACAGCAAAGTTAGGGTTAAAAGAAAAGGGCCTTGAAGACAGTGGCTTCTCCACAAGTATTCACTGAATTGAGTAGAAGAGAGCTTTATTTTGTTTTTCTTTTGCCAGGTTGTATAAATAATAGGCTTAGGCCGAGTACTTTAATCCTTAATCTAGACCAGAGGTTCTAAACCTTGGCTAAATATTAGAATCACCTGGGAACTTTAAAACTCTTGCTCCTTAGGCCGTGTCTCAGACCAATTAAATTCCAATCTCAGAGGTGGAGCCCCAGGCAGCAGAGGGTTGTTTTCTTTTTTAAAGCTCCCCAATGGACAGTCAAGTTGAGAACACTGATATAGGTTTATCTGATATACAAACCATCAAATATGAGAAAGTTTACTCAACTGAACTGCATTCATCAATGTTATATATCAAACAGAATAACTATTAATCTTTCACTGGGGCCCTTCACTGAGTTAGGTCAGTCAAAAATTGAGAATAATTTAGTATAAAATAAATGTGCTATAAAG
This sequence comes from Cacajao melanocephalus, assembly GCA_963573385.1. NCBI lineage: Eukaryota > Metazoa > Chordata > Mammalia > Primates > Pitheciidae > Cacajao > Cacajao melanocephalus. The sequence continues at coordinate 5,805 of CAUYLG010034963.1, read as the reverse complement.
ATCTCCAAGTAGAAGGGGTAAACAAGCAAATTTTTCATTTTCCCATACATAATATGAAATAGCTCCCTTTCACATGATATATTTTAGTGGACAATAGAACTGATCATAGTAAAGTTATAGAAATCATAAAGAACTCCCAAGTCTTTCTTGATTCTACCCTTTCTCCAAGTCAACCCCAAATGCCACCTTTCCACTCCACTCTGCCCTAACCCCATTCCCTAACAAGACCCTCAGTAAGAGAACAGACAGAATTCTGAATTGTTTTGTTTTTACTCTGTATTTTATTCGTACTGCATGTTGCCTAAACTGCATTTCAAGCTTTTATTTTTCAATGTGTAACTATACACTCCCCGCAAGCAAACTTACAAGTGGAGCCTGGACCAGCACAAGGATGTCTAGAAGGTTGTCATGGTAAGACTCAGTCTGGGCCTCCAGCCAGGCCTCAAGTCAAGCCTGCTCTAGTGGGTTTGGGGAGCCTCCTGGAGAAGCAAGGGCCTAAGTGAGGGTCTGAGCCGTCCTGGAGCTGAGAGGGATTGGCTACAGGTGGCTGCTGTTGGCTGTTTCCAAGAGTTCTACATCAGCCGGGGAAGAAGAGGGCGTCTCTTTAAATCTCCCCAAGAACGCTTTCCTAATGTCAGTCATATTATTCCAAAGCAAACCAGGGATAAAGTTTGAGAGCTATGGAAAAAGACACAAAGTCTCAACTCAAGGCCATGACTAGAGAGACAGGGTCTCAGAGACCCTCCAAGTTAAGTTAGGTGCTCTGCAGGGTTAAATATTTACCCTGGACTGAGGGCCTTACGTACCAAGTTTAACACTCTCTGCAGCTCTGGGTGGAAAATATTCCAATGTTCATTTTGAAGATGAGGACGTGAACCCTGTGTTAGTCTGTTTGTGCTGCTGTAATAAACTCTCAGACTGAGTAGCTTATAAAGAACAGAAACTTACTTGTGGCAGTTCTGGAGGATGAGGAGTCAGTCCCAGATCAAGGTGCTGGCAAGTTCAGCTGTCTAGTGAAAGCTGCTTTCCGCTTCATAAGATGGTGTCTTGCTGCTGAATGTTCCAGAGAAGAAGCGAGAAACATTGCGTCCTTATACAACAGAAGACTGAGGGCAAGCTAGGCGCTTCTTCAAAGGTGTCTTCAAGTGCCTTTTATAAAAGCCTTAATTACATAAATGAGGGAGCAGCCTTCATGGCTTAATTGCCTCTTAAAGCCCTTAAGGCTTAACACTACCTCACTGGCAACACCTGAATTTTGGAGAGGACACGTTTAAACCATAGCAGACCCTCAGAAAGGTCAACTATTCACCCAAGGTCATACAATTTATATATGTTCATGTCACTTTGCATACATTATGAAAAAAGCATTAAGCATAAACTTAAAAATTTCATCATAAATATCTAAGTCATGGCCCAAACTGTTCTTTTAAAAGTGTGGTACATAACAACTAAGTTCTGCTCTACTCCTTTCATTCACTTCGACTTAAAATCATGTTAGGGTAACCCTCTAGGAAAGGCTAAAAATACAGTGCACTCATTTCCATTTTTTAATGTAAAGCTTTTTTAACGAGCAATAGGGATTTAAAGATGAATTAATGCAAATAGGGGAGAAAGGGCGGTTATTGGTTACTGAGTTTATGTTCCAGAGTAAATAAAACTTGATTTTTTTTTTTTTTTTTGCTCTGGTGCATGCAATTGCTCTCTAATCTCCTAAACTCATCAAAGTGTTTCTCTCTTAAAGTATAACTAATAATTTTCAAATTTGTGTATTAAATTCTAACTAGTAAAGCCACAAATCTCAGCAACACAGACTATGGCCTGAGTTACCCCAGGTGGACGGAGTCCCAAAAAGTGATACTGTGGTTTAAACAGTAATGTATCAGGTGGGCATCAGATTTGTATCCCTACACTTTATAAACTTATTTACTAGGCATATGCTATAAAGTATACATTACTGTATTCCTGGGGAGACAAGAAATACATAAGGAAATGTTACTTGTCCCAAATAATTTAAAGGAAAAAAAATATGCATACATCACATTCCTGACAAGGCTATTTTGACACAGCTGTGCACTGATGCAGCTATTTCATGCAGGGGATTTTTAAACACAGCCCAAAAAAAAAACTGTTAAACTTTCAGCTGTTTCTATTAACAAGTAATGTGTGAAACAGACATAGTCTTCCCATTCTAAAATCTTTCCACAACATTGAACCTCACCCCGCTGTAGATCCCCACCCCCTGGGGTAGCAAGTGAGGATTAAGTGGGGGTCTGGAATGAAGTGGGGTCAAGGATAGGTTGAGGATGAGGGATGGAGTGAGGTTAGGCATCATCTGGCAGACAAACTATATGTGACCAGAAGTTACATGTTTACCACACTTACTTGTCGCAGAGAAGGCCATACATCATTCTTAGCAGAGTGCCTGTTCAGTCTCTGAGAATTCACTTATATTTTAGAGTCTGCTAAATTTACAATGGGCATACTCCTTTACATTCACGAATAAACAGTACTGTCTGTATAAAGAAGCCACTTCATCTGTTTTACATCTGAACATCTAGAAAACTCAATCACAGATTCCTCTGTGTCTAGAGGTTTCCTAATTACGCAAACTTGATTTGATTGGATGTATATGGCACAGCAGGTCGCGGAGGATATTTGAACAATAATATAATTCCCACACAGAAAATTTTCAACCTGTTTTCTAACAGTCCTCTCAATTCTCAAGAATGCTTTTTCTCTATTTACAAAAGTAACACATACTTAAATAATTTCCAGGATTAGAGAAAATAAAAAGAGAATGGGGAAGGAATAGTCAGAGAAATCTGTTGTACTCATTACATTGTAACAAATTTAATGTAACCTTTATATTACATTATAAAGGTAATCACTCATTACAGTGTAACAATTATAATATAGCCATTTAAACTTTTATACAGAAATGTTACTACCACCACTTCACAGGGTGTTTGAAATCAAAGAACTGTTTGAAACCCACTATTTTAGACAGACATGTCTAACTTGGAGAAATACCTACATATGGTCACATCTGAGATTTTCTTCTCTAAAATAGTTAAGAAATATCTATCTTATACTGCCTTTTGCATTTTTATGCAGTTGCTCACTGATGTCTCCAATGGAATTGAAAAATAAATTATGACCTTGTTCCAAGGAAAGCTCTGATGATAGACTTTAGCTATCTTATTAGAAAGTAATATACATAAGTTGCCCACTATGTTATAAAATGAACTACCTATTTAATGACCTTGTTCAGTAGTACTAATTTAACATGTATTCCCATTTGGTTCATTGGCTAAGGAAAGCACTGTTGGTGGGTCAGTGGTTTCCTAGCTATCATTTAGAACAGCAAACTCTATCCTTGAGCTACTGTGGAAACCAGTCTGTCTGTCTATTAGTGTGGAAACTCTTCTGAATGATAGATTGGTGCTTTCCCTTTGGGGATTTCTTTGTGTATCATCTGGCTTCAGTTTCTTCATGGGTTTTGTGCCTTGGTGAATGTGTATGTATGTGCTCACGCTTACCTAAAACATATAATTAGCCTAAACATATCACTGTGGATTCAAATATGTATAAATGTACATCCCCTTCATTTCAAAGTAAGACTCTTACATTCAAAGATATAGTTATAAAGTCAGGATTAAGCTTATAAATTTCATTATAATTAAATTATAAAACATTTTGGATTATATAGTCCTATTAATGAACCTATGCTTTCTTAATGACAAGAACAAGTTTCTGTCTGTTAATCACACCATACATCTGAAATTTATTAGGTTCTTTTTGTATAAATATAATATATTAGATCTAAAGTAGCCACTGCAAAACTAACAAAATGAAAATTAGAGACCAAGAGTGAGCCTAATTTGTATAAAATCAGTACAAACATTGTCATTCCACAAGGAGCTGCTTAACTCATAAATGTATTCCTTTATTACAGCTCTATGAGCACTTATTAAATGCCACTATTGTTCTAGTCTTTAGAGATACAGCAGTGTACAAGATGGACCAAGTCCATGCCCTAGAGAAGCTCGTAATCTAACAAGGTAGACAGAGAAAATGGGTAAATAAATAATTACATAATTTCAGAGCATGATCATTTTTAAAGAAAAATAAAGCAAAACAAGGAATTTCAGAATGACTCTGGGGTAGAGGGTAGAGAGTACAGTAATAATATTTGAGCAGAGACCTAAATGAACTGAGGAGTTAGACTTGCAGATGTATGAGGGAAAAGTATCCGATGGAGAGGAAAGCAAACACAGAGGAGAAGCATGGTGTGGTCAAGAATCAGCAAGGCCAGTGTGGTTGCAGAAGGAGAGTGGGAGGAGAGAGGTAAATAATAACATACGTGAATTGGGCAAGAACTGAGTGGTGACCTCTCAGAATAAGGAGGAAAGGCAACAGAGAAGAATGAGAGTCAGTAGGGTAGGAGAGTGTAAGACCATGGAAGCCAAGAGAAAAAAGAGTTTTCAGAAATAAGTGATATAATGTGTTTAATGATGCTGAGAACCTAGTCAAACAGGGACTAAAAACTAACCATAGGATTTGCACACTGGAGTTCTTTCAACAGATGGGTGGGAATCCTTTCCCAAGAGTTTTTCCTAAATGGAAAATAAAGAAAAGGAGTATCAGCTTCAAGGGAACATGAGATCAAGAGAGGTGTTTTTCTTTTCTTTTTTTTTTTCTTTTCTTTTCTTTTTATTATACTTTAAGTTCCAGTACCTGGGCAGATTGTGCAGGATTGTTTCATAGGTATACACCATGCCATGGTGGTTTGCTACATCCATCTCCCCATTACCTACATTAGGTATTTCTCCTAATGTTATCCCTCCCCAATCCCCCTACCCCCTGCTATCCCTCCCCTACTCCCCCACCCACTAACAGGCCCCAGTGTGTGATGGTCCCTTCCCTATGTCCACGCGTTCTCATTGTTCAACACCCACTTATGAGTGAGAACATGCGGTGTTTGGTTTTCTGTTCTTGTGTTAGTTTGCTGAGAATGATGGTTTCCAGCTTCATCCATGTCCCTGAAAAGGACATGAACTCATCCTTTTTTATGGCGACATAGTATTCCATGGTATATATATGCCAAATTTTCTTTATCCAATCTATCATCGATGGGCATTTGGGTTGGTTCCAAGTCTTTGCTCTTGTAAACAGTGATGCAGTGAACATATGTGTGCATGTGTCTTTATAATAGAATGATTTATAATCCTTTGGGTGTATACCCAGTCATGGGATTGCTGGGTCAAATGGAATTTCTATTTCTTGATCCTTGAGAAATCGCCACACTGTCTTCCACAATGGTTGAACTAATTTACACTCCCACCAACAGTGTAGGAGTATTCCTATTTCTCCACATCCTCTCCAGCATCTATTGTCTCCAGATTTTTTAATGATCGCCATTCTAACTGGCATGAGGTGGTATCTCAATGTGGTTTTGATCTGCATTTCTCTAATGACCAGTGATGATGAGCATTTTTTCATATGTTTGTTGGCCTCACATATGTCTTCTTTTGAAAAGTGTCTGTTCATATCCTTTGCCCACCTTTTGATGGGTTTGTTTGGTTTTTTCTTGTAAGTCTGTTTTAGTTCTTTGTAGATTCTGGATATTATCCCTTTGTCTGATGGGTAAATTGCAAAAAATTTTTCCCATTCTGTTGGTTGCCAGTTCACTCTAATGATAGTTAAGAGAGGTGTGTTTCTAAAATGAGAGACATTATAATACATGGACAATGCAACAATGCAAGATCAACAATAACTAATTTAAATCTTGTACCATTTATTACA
>CAUYLG010034960.1:0-114910 GCA_963573385.1 Cacajao melanocephalus | reverse complement strand
ATATTACTTTGACTTCAATTGATATGGTCGTTTATTAAAGTTGTAAATGCAAAAATCCTCTTTCTTTTTCAGTTCAGCTTATAAATTTTATTATTCTATATATGTATCTAGGAAATTTAAACAAGTATTTTTAAGGGATTTAAAAAAAACTTTTAGATTCAGGGGTACCTGTGCAGGTTTGTTATACAGGTAAACTGTGTGTCATGGGGGTTTGGTACACAGATTATTCCATACCCAGATAATAAGCATAGTACCCAATAGGTATTTTCTGCCTCTACCCATGTTAAGAGATTTTTTATTAATGTTTAGACCCATTTATAAACTTAGTACATTTTTCATCTTTGTACATTAAACTATATTTATAAATTACACATATTTAACTTCCTTTTTAAGTACCCCAATTATCTAACAAAACTTTTCTGGGCATCTTAATAACTTATAAATAAATAAACTGAACATAAATAACTTAGGATTATTATAACTTCTTAAATATCACATTACTATGTTTAACCTCAGTAAAAGTCCTGCTTAATATCACCTGTCTAAATCAATTACTTAATTATACATTTAAATTAGAATTACAAATCTGATGAGAAATACTAATGTACCTCATAAAAATAACAGTTCAACTGCACAGATGTCTTACCACAAAAATAGTAATAATTTGGGCTTCTTCTCTAAAACATTTCTGTATGGAATTCTAACTCTTTCTGGAGCTAGAAGACACTTATCTACTAAGGAAACATGAAATGCCAAACAGTTTGGGCAGTAGCTTCCTCGGCACATTTAGGGGTATTTTCCTAGTGGACTGAGGTTCCTTAATAACCAGGGAAGTCCCTTGTAGAGATACTGACTGGCATCTTGTTTGTAAAATTCAATCCCAGTCTGTTCTATGGTATATCAAAGAACTGTATCAAAGCTTTTCCCATGGGTCTATCATGCCCCATGCTCCCTAGATTCATACATTCATTTTTGTCTCTTGTGGCATCTCACAAAAGCCAGCCACCCCTTAACAGGTGGCTAAGCCTTTTGATTTGACTCAACCAGTCCATTTTTGGCTTCATCATGTTTGAATTATTCCATGTCTTTCCTGTCTTCAGGGCTGCAACTAGAAATAGAATTCCATCCAAGTGCATAATGCATGACATCATCAGCCTCATGGTTACAGTTTTAGGTCTGCCAATGCAGAAGTAGTAGAATTCTATTCTGCAAATATGCATTGTTCCTAAAATCCAAAAAAAATACTATATTCATTGTAGGGTTAAAAAAATGATATTTTTCAAGTAGATGCATGGGAACATTTAGATGAATCCTAGAATGTAAGATAAATTTTAATCACCTAAAATGCCAAGGGTGGCAATCAGACCAGTTTCTCATCATGCTACTCAAGTATACATCAGATTGGTAAATAAAATATTTGATCACAAAAGAGGAGGCATCAACTTTCAGTTTCGGCTCTGACACAGGAAGAGCTTGTAGGGCATTGTTCTCATCTTTACAACAAGAAAAAGCTGGAGGCCAGGCTTGGTGGTTCACACCTGTAATCCCAGCACTTTGAGAAGCCAAAGAGGAGAATAACTTGAGCCCAGGAATTCCAGACCAGCCTGGGCAAGATGGCAAGACCTTGTCTCTACAAAATATACAGAAATCAGCCAGGCACGGTAGTGTGCACTTGTAGCCCCAGCTGCATGGGAGGCTGAAGTTGGAGGATCACTTGAGTGCAGGAGGTCAAGGCTGCAGTGAGCCGTGATCATGCCACTATACTCCAGTCTGGGAGACAAAGCAAGATCCTGTCTCAAGAAACAAAAAAAAAAAAGAAAGAAAGAAAGAAAAGAGAAGAGAAAAACCTGGAAAAACTGAAAATCAACAACTTTTCTTACAGAGAACTGAATAGGCAGAGATAAATCCTCACCTAGAAATCTAGAGCGATATAACAACAGAGATTGGCTTATCTGGAGCAGAAGCTGCTGGGCCAGTGAAGTAGCAAGAACAAGTCAATGGTAATTTTAGTACATGGCTGGTGGCTGAGTGTGGACTGGAGTGAGCATGAGGAGCTCCCAAGGGCTACAGTCTTGGGGTTGTCCTCACACTTTCACAGACTTTCCCTCTAGCAACCTTACCAGATTCTCACAGTGATGATCAGAACTTCTCCATAACAAAGGTCTATTCTCCATGGAAAATTTAAAAACAAAAAACAAAAAACAAAAAAAAACACTTTTCCAGAACCACATTCTGAAATTTTATCTCACCTGCAAGGAATAAATTCCTAACCACTACAGTCCTCTCCAGCCTACATGTCTGATCTAAGGGGAAAAAAGAGCATAATCAGGAGTCAAGGCATCAGAGAAATGGATTAGAAATGGATTGAGAAAGCTGAAGCCAAAGAATGGAGCAGGGATGTGGGGTGGTCATTGTGGGGACATCCGTGTACCTGGAGGAGAGACTGACACTTGGAAGGACACAGCTCTGAAATATAGGCCCAGAAAAACACTGAGATTTAATCATGAGGATGGAACACTCCCCAACCCTCACACCTATGACCACAAGAAAATCAAACTGTCAGATGACAGCAGAAAGATAGCTGCAAAATCCTCCAATATTTGGAAATTCAACAACACAGCACATTCCTAAATCATCCCATGGGTCAACACAGAAGTCTCAAGAAAAACAATATTTTTAAGTAAAAATAAAGATACTTATTAAAATATGTAAGATGCAGCAAAAGCAGTGTTTAGAGTAAAATTTTATAGCAATAAATCCATATATTCAAAAAGAAGAAAGATCTCAGATCAAAAACCTAAGTCTACTATCTTGGAAAACTAGAGAAAGAAATGAAAGAGGGGTCACTGTGACTGAGCCCATCGACTTTAAAAGATCAGTGCTATGGACTGCTCATTGCTTATAGATTTGATTATTCAGATAAAACTGGCCAATTCCAAAGTTAAACAAAGAGAAACTGATAAATTGCATAGTCCTACATCTATTAAAAGAATTGAATAAATAATTTAAACCTTTCAAAAACAAGAATAAAACGCAATGTTCAGATTGCTTCATTGGAATTCTACCAAACATTTAAAGGAAAACTAATTCCAATGCTCCACACTCTTACAGGAAGCAAAAGCAGATATAACTCATTCCATTAGTCTAGCATTATTCTAATGTGAAAAATAAAAACATTGCAAGAAAATAAAACTATGTAGCGTTATTTCTCATGAACATATGATGACAAATAAGTGTAGAAAAACATTCTCACTATTATTTATCATTAGGGACATGCAAGTTAAAATGATCTTGAAATAGCACTATGCATCTATTAGAATAGTTACAGTCGGAAGATCAGATAGTATCAATTGCTGGCAAGGATATCAAGTAATGGCAACTCTCATTCATTGCTGGTGGGCATGTAAGAGTATAGAGCCAGCTTGACACTTTCTTACAAAGCTAAATATAGTTTGGTCTTAGGATCCAGCAATTGTACACCTGGGCGTTTGCCCAACTGATTTGAAAATTTATGTCCACATAAATATCTGCATATCGATGTTTATAACAGCTTTATTCATATTTGCTAAAAATTTGGGACTAATCAAGCTGTCCTTCAACTGATGAATAAATACACTAACTTTTGTTTGGTGCATCTCTTGACAATAGAATATTATTTAGCTATAACATAGAATGATGAGTCAAATCACTAAAATTACATTAAGTGCATATTAAGGGAAAGAAGCCAGTCTAAAAAGGCTAGATACTCTATGACTTCATTTTTATGACATCCTGAAACAGACAAAAGAATAGAGTGAGGAAACAGATCAGTGGTTGGTAGGGGTTTGGGGAAAGGAGAGAACTGAGCAGGTGAAGCGTTCCTGACATTTTTAGGGAGTTGAGGGTGTTATGTATGATAATGCAACCATGAATATATAACACTATGTGTTTGTCAAAATTGCAGAGCCTTCCAGCAAAAAGAATGAATCTTAATGTAGGTGAATTAAAATGTAATTAAAATTTTCAAAAAAGCATTTAAGAGTTCATGGGATCCCAGGATGAAATGCAGATCATTAGATGAAATCATTCTAACTGTATTACAAATGAGTTAAATAACTTTACTAATGGGTTGCTGACCTAAGTAACTTTGGAGATGAATGGAAGCTGTAAGACTAAAGGCAAAAGGAACTCTACGTAAACACTGCACTCTGATTGATAAAGTTGTTTTCAACAGGGACCTTTTTCTGAAACTACTATACATCTATACTGTAATTAAACATGTAGGGCCCTGGGTGGCAGATCATGGGAGGTGGGTTTCTCACCGTGAAGTGGAAGTTTACAAACAAGCTAGGGAAGAGACTGGAGTGAGCTGTGTGGTACTTGATTAGACTTAGAAACATCAGTATGAACTCATGTTTAGCTGAATAGAGGTAGAATGGATACATATAGAAATATTCATATACATGTGTGTATATACATGTGTTAGTATACACACATTTTTAAAATAAATACACACTGATAAGTATATCTATCAGTGTAAAACAAGTGATGAGTCAAAAATAAGCCCACACTGGTATAAATAAATGATTGAATAAATAAATGGCGACAATAACCAAATTTTCCTGACAAAAGAATTCCAAGTAATTTATGAAAGATACACCACCTCAAGTGATGAATCATAACTCTCACTCCTTAAGTGTGGGCTTTGCAGAGTGACTTCCTTCCAAAAAAGACAACATGGAAAGAGAAACTTTCCAGTGGGGAAACCTGACAAGCACCACCGTTACCAGGTGGCCAAGATCAGCAACAGTGGTAAGCCCTGTTGGTAGCATTTACGCTCGATATGATGTGGTGAGAATGGCACTTTACCTCCATGGTTTGCCCCTTCAAAACTCTCATAACCTCAGCTTAAAATGGGAAAAACAACAGGTAAGTCCCAACTGAGAGATATTCTACCTGATCAGCATTCCTCAAGACTGTCAGTTATCCAGAAATCAGGAAGTCTGAGAAACTGCCACAGAGGAGCTTAAGAAGACATAATAACAAAAGGTAGTATGGGATCCTGGATGGGACCTTGAAACGAAACAGGGACATTCGGTAGAAGGGATGGACATCTGAACAAAGTATGCACCTTAGTTAATGCGTTAATAGTCACTGGGTAATTATAACAAACATGCCACACTAATGTAAAATGTAAATAATGAAGGAACAGGATGTGGAGATGTAAAGTATAGGTGGACTTTCTGTGTTATTATCACAACTTTTCTATAAATCTGAATGTGTTCTAAAATGTTGTTTATTACTTTGAAAAACAGAAGAGGGGAGGTATCCTTCGAGGTGTACCAGTGAGGGTAGCCATGGGGGAAAAGGGTGGTACTCTGTAGCTACAGACCTTAAAATACCTACGTGATCTCAAGACAGAATCATCACATTTCAAATTCTAAGAAATGCTATGGGAAGAACTGGAGACAGCTGCTAGGCATTTAGAAAACAGTTTACCCCAAATGTTGTCTAGTATTGGTAAAATGGCATTCCCTACAAGCCTCAGTCTTGTGACAGGCCATGAAAATGGCCATTTTCCAAAGAGTTGATTAACATGCTATAAGCTGCCTTCCTCTATCTTCAGGAAAGTGGGATCTAGGAGGCTGAGTCATTGCGCTGTGATTCTCAGATGCTGCACCAGTCTTCTGGAAAAGCTCGAAGCCTTCCAAATGCTTTAGTGGTGAATTCTCAAGGATGCAGCTTCAGAATGGTACAGAGTCGACCCTGACACATTTTACCCCAGCATCAGCCTTTGATCCTTACGTGATTTTTTTCCTCCCAGAGCCTAAGAAACTGCTAAAGAAAATGTGGTACATATATCATGAAATACTATGCAGCCACAAAACAGAATGGCATCATGTTCTTTTCAGGGACATGGAAGGAGCTGGAGGCCATTATCCTTAGCAAATTAACGGAGGGACAGAAAACAAATACTACAGGTTCTCACTTATAAGTGGGAACTAAATGATGAGAACACATGGACGCAGAGAGTAACAACACACACTGGAGCCTTTTGGAGGGTGGATGGTGGGAGGAGGGAGAGAATCGGGAAAAGTAACTAATGGGTATTACGCTTAATACCTGGATGATGGAATAATATGTACAACCAACTTCCATGACACAAGTTTAGCTACATAATAAACCTGCGCTTTTGTATTCCTGAACTTAAAATTTTTAAAAATTAAATAATTGCTGGAATATAAACAACATAAATGGCAAATTAACTTTTGGATAGGTTAAAGCATCTGTATTGCTCTACTTGAAAGAGGTGTCTAAACATTAGAGTATGACTCTGGGTTCATTTGTTACAGCTTGGCACAATGAGGTCTTTGTGGATGGCTGCAAGGGTTTGGGACATTTTGTTGCCTCCAGGCCTCCTCACTCAGCTCTTATCTGTATCTACCTTTCTTTCATTTCATAACCAAGTAGAAAATATCATTTTAACATAGAATCTTTTCTGCTGCTTGATATCTCTCAGCAGTAAAATAGGACCCCTAAAGAAATGCAAGGAAGTGAACTCTGTTCAAGGGAGAAATTTCTGTTTCAACCCAAGAAAATCTGAGAACTTAAAGAATTACAACGAATTAGCTACCAAGTAACAAATAAAATGATGTATTCCACATTTATGTCTGCACTTTGTCCCCAAATTCCCTGCGCATCTTACCTAGGTTCCTTATTGCAGAGGTCACTACCGTTTAAAGAGAAGGTCAGGAGCACAAGTTCTGAGGTCCTGACTGTCTGGCTTTGTATCCCAGCTCTGCCATGTACTAACTTCATCTCTTCCAGCTTCAGTTTCTCCAACTGTACAACAGGGATAATAAGAGAACCCATCTCATTGGATAGATAAGTGGATGTGCAAGAGTTAATGCATATACAATAATTAGTAAATAAGTGCTATTTACATGTAGAAAGTTTTTGTCAAGCCCATATGGGAATGGATATTTTCATGTTAGAATCATTGTCTTTCAGTGTGAAAATACGTCAATGAAGTGATGGTTCTGGGATCTTTGTGAACAGTACAGCAGCACCAACACACTTGTATCTGATTCCAAGGTGTTGGAGGACAGGGGAACTCTCTCTGCCCTCTACTTTCTTCCCCGCTTAGTTCACACAAATTGAGTCTCAGAGGACTGGGGAAAAGTATTGTTGTCTTTGTCTTCTCTCCATGGTCCCAACAAAGACTGTGTGGACCCCAGGGGTGATAGGTAGGTATAGGGAAGGAAGAAGCAACTGGCCTCCTGGAATATAGAGACTTTTACCAACAAAGTCTGCACTATTTCAGGATGGATGGCGAGGCTTGTTAACTGAGGAATCCAGGAAGGTACTGTTGAGTCCACACACAAAGAAAGGTGAAAGAGAAGATGCCGTGACTTCTTACATATCTGGTAGGATTTTAGGCATTTTGAAGAAAGAGAAGGCTTAAGGGTTGAGGGTGGGAAAATTACAAGTTGTAGAGTACTTGACGGTGGGAATGAATGTGGCTAAGGGGTTAAAGAGACTGTGCTTGAGGTCACAAGGGGAACAGGCTGGGATGGCAATATCTTGGGCTTGTTCCAAAGGGCAATGTGCAGACGTGAAATGATGGTCAAGGTCAAGTGGTTGGGGCAGGTCTTGCAAACAGAAATGAAGGCAGTAAAGAGGAGGGAGATACAAGTATGTATATATGTACATTCATCAATCATTCGCAGGCTTGCATTGCTGGCAGGGGGATCTGAGTCTGAGAAGGGGCAGTGTCTTTCATGCGTTTGGCCTGGCCAAACTCCTGTGAACTGAAGAGGAGGTATATTTACCAATGTTTCAGTGTTTACCAGTACACAACCTGAGTGTATGGTGTACCTTGTGTGTGTGTCATGCCCTTCACCTTGTAGCATGCACAATACCTCTTTAAAAAGGTAGTTTCTAATTCAAACCACCTCATATTTTTATCAAGAGTCCATAGAGCCAGTTACATTTGGAATTGAATATTCGGGTGACTGATAATTCAATTTAGAGCAAAACTTGGACATGTAATCTTTTTTGAAGTGTCCTTTTTAATTTGAAAATTCACTGGCATATAAATATGAAACCTAAGATGTAGGCTTAGAGATGGTTGTCCTAATAGCTGTCATTTGAGCAATGTCTCTGATACCTATTTTAGAAAATATAAAAGCAAATTTTTATGTTTATTTTTGACTACTGTAAAATCTTCAAATGCAGATTTAAGATGTCATTTATTGCCAATTATTGCTCTTTGCTCATTTGTGCATGAATATTACTTTAGAATAGTATATTATCATAGAATGAAATTCTTTTTTGGCAAAATTATTGATAATCTTAGTGTATGTAGTAGAAAGCTGCATTTCCCAAGCAATCTTTCCCCATGATAGAGCTTTTCCCATCAGTGTCTTTGCCTCTAGCCGGACTTCTTATGTTTCTGATGAAATGTGAAAGATAAGCCTATTCCTGAGAGGAAATTGTAATTGTTTTCAAAGAGGAACAGACTTCTTTCTTTCTTCTCAACCTTCATTTAAACAATTGGCTAAGTAAAAAACTACCAGAGATGTTTAAATATCAGAGATATTTAAATATTCAATATGGTATCTGTATATCAACAGATTTATTCTCATTTGCAATTTAACCAGATCTTGTTTGAAATGGTGTTCAATGGCACATCAGTGATAATCAACTAGTTAATGAAAGATTATGCTGCTTTGATTTCTTGAGGCAGAAAAATGACTGTATCATAAGATATTAAAAGAGTTCAAATATTCTTTTTCAGTTAAAAAAAAATCCCCACCATTTTTATACTTAGCCAAAGGTTCTCTCCATTCTCTAGTACAAATATTGTTATGACACTGTAGGTTATTTTGAGAAATTCATTTTGCTTTGTCCTGATTTCATTCATTCTTCACTTCTCTGAAATCTAGGACATGCCGGTGCATTCCCCAGGGACCCCTAGCATGTGGGGTGGGGTGGGGGGTATCCAGGAGCTCTCCCTCCTTCTTGATGGAGGCAACCATCATATGGGCCTGTCTGAGCAGGTGGGAAGTATGAGATGGCATTTTTGAGCACCACCTGTTTTAGAGAGGCCCTTAAATATGTTCACATAGATATTGTCATTCTCATACTCAGAAATCATTCTAGTCTTCCTAAGTGAATGAGAGTCGCTTTCTATTAATGTTGTAACTTTTAACAATTTCACATTGAAATACTGCCTAGGCCTTTTGTTACATCATGCTAACAATCACTCTTGATGACCTAAAAGACACACAAAAAAATCAATTTAGATAGATACATGGATGTGTCTGAGCACATGTGTTTCTAATTATAACAGAAACATGTATATATGATATGACTGCCAAAAAAAAAGGTAACTTGGAGTTTGGTTAAAGATGTTTAAAAATACTCTTCTGGTTCTGAGAAAAGCTGTCCTATGGGAGCTATTTTTTACCTGTGTTTAGGAAGCCCATATGTCATGTTGCAAGAAAACAATGTGTCTAAAAGCTGAAAATGGCATTTCCCTTAGGACAGTAGCAGCTGGAATGAAAGTGGTGATGACGGCAAGTTCAATGTGGCTCAGAAATGACTTGAATGGGGACTCTTAGGCTCAGGTGATGGGCTAGGCTCTGGGTCCTAGGACTAAAGAAAACGCGCAGGTGTTACCTGAGATTCAGGGCCGTGCAGCCCAGGGTTCTCATGAAGGCTGCTCTGAGGGTGAATCTCAGGAGGTAACTCCAATTCTGCACCTTCCTCCTGGCTCCCACATTGGGAGCAGGGATTGAGGGCAGGCCTCCAGGCAGGTCTCCTGGTGTCAGGAGAGGAAAGAAGGGCCACACCGGATATACCAAAGAAGGGAATAAAGGCTGATGGGGATGCTGGAAGGGAGACTGGTCCTGGGTAAAAGAATATTGAGCAAGCAACATTCCCAGGGATTAAAGTTTATTGTATTTGTGGATTTGGCTCTTATGCTAAGAAACTTCCATTAGACTTTAGATCTTTAATGGAGATCAGTATAGATTTCAAATTTTAAAATTGTCTCAATTATATAGAAGGGCACTCTTTAAGATTTTTGACCTTAGGACCTCTTTATACTCTTAAAAATTCTTGAAGGTCCCAAAGGGCTTTTGTTTCTGTTGGCTGGATCTATCAATATTTGCTGTACTAGAGATGACACTGAGATTTTTTTTAAAATGACAGCCATGACACATTATCATAAATACACTTCTTAATAAAAGAATAACTACTTTTAAAAATTGGTGAGAAGAGGATGCATTATTTTACATTTTATGCAAATCTTCAATGTCTGGCTTGTAGCTGCTTCTGCATTGAATCTACTGTGATGTGTTGTTTTCATTGAAGCATATGAAGAAGATGCAGTTCACACAGAGATGTAGTTGGACAGAGAAACTTAATAGCCTTTCAGATCTTTGTGGCTATTGCTATTTGATACTACACTCAAATTTGGCAATGGTAGTTTTTCAAGATTAATTTCCATGCAGAGCCAAAACCATATAAACAGCCTTTTCCTTCCCTATTGCATTAAAATATATCAGTGTTTCTGGATCACATGTATGATTTTATAACACCATGCATTTGTTTCTGAAAAATATTTTATTCACTTAGTAATGTAGACATTACAAATGTTGATGTACTCCATGATACAATACTTTTGAAAATCACATTTTTAATATCACTACTAATGTCATGCAAAATTGTCTTTAAATATTGGTAAGGTATGTTAAGCATGTGGTGAAGAATCCGTTTGCTAAAATCTAATTAGGACTTGAAAGCTCAAATTTTACCACTGGCAACAAACACGTTATTTTCCCTGAAGTGTCAGGCTCACTTCATTCCTTTTGAGAAAATGTTTGTCAAATATCCAGACAAAAGTAGTTTATCGGTTTTTCTTTCAAGTAGAAATGTGTTCCATGAAAATCACAGCTGATCAGCTCACATTCAGTCCCATACTGGGGCTTTTTTTGAGCACCAAACACATGGGATCTTTGTATGTTTCTGCCATTCTGTCACACAGAATGCAATATCTCTAATGTCTAGCTTGTACCTGCTTCTGCGTTGAATCTACTGTGATGTGTTGTTTTCAATGAAGCATATGAAGAAAATAAAAAGAGTGTTAAAAAGATACACCCTCAGTGGTTGAGATGGAATAAAATGAAACAATTTTCACTGCTTTGCCAAGGACACACTGAAGTGAAGCCACCACGTCTGTTTTTGTTGCGAGTGTTGACGGACCGTTGTGTAGACCACAGTGGCCATCAGGAAAGTTTGGTGCCACTGCCTTGAATCATATTAAGGCCTCAGCAGATGTGCCCATATTGCTCTTGTACTGTTGGCTAAAAAAGGCAAATAATTTTTTAGTGTTATTCCGAAAATGGCTCTGATCTTACGATCCTTTGAAAAATTATCAAGGACCCTAGGTGTTGGTGGACCATACCTGAGAACAGGTGATATGGAACAATCTTATTATTATTTATATGTATATTATATATATAAAATGTTTATTTATACAACAATCCTATGATTATTATATATGTGTATTGTATATAATACATCTATATATATGTGTGTGTGTAGTGTGTGTGTGTTTGTGTGTGTATATACATATATATAAATAAATATCTGTGGCCCAGTGAGCACAGAAGGATAAATGACCACCTTCTGGTTGGGTGCTAGGGCGAACCTGTGGGTGCAGACTGCTCCATTTCCTGCTGCTTTTCACACATGCACAATACCTCTATCCACTTTAGGATGTGAGGAAAGAAATCAAGTCCTGCATCTGTTCCTTTGATCACAGTTAAGCAGTGAACTCTCATGGGCAGTCTCATATTGCTATTGTAATATATCCTCATCACTGTGTAGCATCAAAATTGTGGAGACTTTTTATTAAAGATTATGAAATATTAGTGTTTATCATAGCAGAATCAGCATAGCGTCAAATTTCTTTATAATCTATTTATACATCATGAAAGAAAACAATTTTAATTAAAAGGCAGGATAAACTAATTTATTTCTTGAATACCAAATGTCTTAACCTCAAAACCCAGGCTAAGGTTATCCTTATAAATACAGAATGTTTTCAGAGGAGACAAAATAGTGAATTCAGTGAATATTTTATTGTACAGTCTAGTCTGCATTTTTCTTCTACATTTTATTTATTAACTCAGACATGTATATTCACTTTAAATGAAACTCTTCTGATGCTTGACTTGGTTATATTTAGAAACAGCTACCTGGGGTTGGTTCATGGAGAAAGGCCGCTGGCCACACACAATCAGTGACTCTCCCTCAAGTGTGCACAAGATGCTCGCATCTTTCCAAAGCCTGCTTCCAGGACCCCAGGCCACAGTGATGTGAGGGAGAAAGGATGTCATGTTGAAAGGCAGATTTATATTGCTAAGGCTCCCACAGCACAACTAAAACAAAAGATCAAATCTAACCTGGCGAAATGTGGAGAACAGTTTACAGCTGTTTGTCAGAAAAAGTTAAGCCATTAACTCCTTAGAGAGCAACGATTCTGTTTTCTGTTTGTCCGCAGCAATTTAATATCTTTTATGGAAGTAAAAAATATTTGTTTGAACTGCATCAAACATATTCAAAAAATGGTATTTAGTGTATATATATGAAAATATGAAAATGAAACATATGTAAGATTTTGACCTGTTGGCATTAGTATTAATTTACAGACATATGATATTATATGTGAAGTAGAATGCTGTCTCAAAAAATCCATTTAACTTCACTTGTTGGGTATTGGCTTTAATAGTAAACATATAGAGAAACAGAAGAAATGATAATATGGAATATTGGCAGAGATTCAAAAATATTTACATTCTGATATACCATTTGGTGGGAAAATTTTTTAAAGCAATTTGACAACATATATCAAAAGTCATAAATAATTAATGTCTTTTGACTCATTAATTTCACACTTAATTATCTATACCAAAGAAATGGAAGGTATAGACAAGTATTTACGTAAAAAGAGTCAAGATAGAACTTCATAATAATAAAAAATTGTTTATCTCTAAATAGCCTAATTACATGACTGCTTCTGTGAATAAGGTGCATCAGCCTAATTCAATATTATGTAGTAATTTTAAATGATGGATTTAAGTAAGTTTCTTAATATAGTAGGCAGTCATATGATATAGCTAAATTTTTAAAAAGCAGGATTTGACCACCATGATCAAGTAGGCTTTATCCCCAGGATGCAAGTTTGATTCAACATACATAAATCAATAAATGTGATTTATCACATAAACATAACTAAACACAAAAACTACAGGATTATCTCAATAGATGCAGAAAAGACTTCTGATAAAATTCAACACTCCTTCCAGTTAAAAACTCTCAATAAACTAGGTATTGAAGGAACACGCATTAAAATAATAGAAGCCGTATATAACAAATCCAGAGCCAACATCATATTGAATGGGCAAAAGCTGGAAGCACTACCCTTAAAAACTGGCACAAGATGAGGATGCCCTCTCTCATCACTCCTGTTCAACATAGTACTGGAAGTCTTAGCCAGAGTAATCAGGAAAGGGAAGGAAATAAAGGACATTCAAATAGAAAGAAGAAGTCAAACGATCTCTGTTTGCAGATGACAGGATTCTGTATGTACAGAACTTTGTAGTCTCAACCCAAAGATTCTTTAGCTGATAACCAACTTCAGCAATGTTTCAGGATACGAAATCAATGTACAAAAATCACTAGCATTCCTATACACCTACAACAGCCAAACCAACAGCCAAATCAGATAGGCAATCCAATTCACAGCCACAAAAAGAATAACATTCCTAGGAATGCAGCTAACCAGGGAGTTGAAAGATCTCTACAACAAGAATTGCAGAACGTTGCTCAAAGATATCGGGAAAGACACGAGCAAATGGAAAAACATCCCATGATCATGTATAGGAAGAATCAATATCATTAAAATGGCTGTACTGCCCAAATCAATTTGCAGATTCAGTGCCATACCTATCAAACTACAAATGACATTCTTCACAGAACTAGAAAAAATTCTTTTGAAATTTGTATGGAACCAAAAAAAAAGCCTGAATAACCAAAGCAATCTCAAGCAAAAAGAACAAAGCTGGAAGCATTACGTTACCCAACTTCGAACTATACTCCAGGGCTACAGCTACCAAAGCACCATGGTATGGGTATAGAAACAGGCTCATTGACCAATGGAACACAACAGAGAGCCCAGAAATAAGGTCACACATCAACACTCATCTGATCGTCAATAAAGCTAACAGAAACAAACAGTGGGGGAAAAGACTCCCTATTCAAGAAATGGTGCTGGGATAACTGGCTAATCGTATGCAGAATTTTGAAGCTGGACCCCTTTCTTACAACATATACAAAAATCAACTCAAGAGATATTAAAAATGTAAATGTAAAACCCAAAACTATAAAAACCCTGAGAGACAACTTAGGCAATACCATCCTCAACAGAGGAACAGGCAAAGATTTCATGAAAAAAAAAAAAAAAAAAAACACCAAAAGCAATCACAACAAAAGCAAAATTTGACAAGTGGAATCTAATTAAATTTAAGAGCTTCTGCATACCAAAAGAAATAATCAACAGAGTAAACAAACAACCTATAGAATGGGAGAAAATATTTGAAAACGGTACATCTTATACAGGTCTAGTATTCAGGAACTTAAGCAAATTTACAAGAAAGAAACAAACACCCCATAAAAAGTGGGCAAATGATATGAACAGCCACTTCTCAAAAGACGACATGTAAGAGGCCAACAGGCATGTGAGAAAAGCTCAATATCGCTAATCATTAGAGAAATGCAAATTAAAACCACAATGAGAAACCATTTTACACCAATCAGAATCATTATTATTAAAAAGTCAAAAAATAACAGATTCTGGAGAGGTTGTGGAGAAATAGGAATGCTTATACACTGTTGGCGGAAGTGTAAATTAGTTCAGCCACTGTGGAAGACAAGTGGAATCTAATTAAAGTTAAGAGCTTCTGCATAGCAAAAGAAATCATCAACATAGTAAACAAACAACCTACAGAATTGGAGAAAATATTTGAAAACTATGCATCTGATAAAGGTCTAGTATTCAGGAACTTAAGCAAATTTACAAGGAAAAAACAACATCCCATAAAAAAGTGGGCAAAGGACTTGGTGATTCCTCAAAGACCTAAAGAGAGAAATACCATGTGACCTGGCACCCCCATTACTGAGTATATACCCAAAGGAATATAAATTATTGCATTGTAAACATACATCCACACATATGTTCATTGGAGCACTATTCACAATAGCAAAGACATGGACTCAACCTAAGTGCCCATCAATGATAGACTACATAAAGAAAATGTGTTTGTTAAAAATGGTTGCTTCTCTCCAGATTACACTTATGAGCGACATAGTTCTGTGCTTTTTTATACTTTTCTGCATTTTTCAAAGCTTCTGCATTAAGCTTCTATTTGTTTGCAATCAGAAAAACATAATCAAGAAATGTAATACAATAGCAAGACATACACACAGTCTTCTGAGATGTCAAATATGAAATAATCTTGAAATGATGAAAATCTTTGTCATGGCATTTTTGAGAAAGGGATAACAGATGTCCTCTTTTAGAAAGTCAGGTTGTGTTTTAGAGTTAGAGGAGAGAAATCTGTCCAGTGGGCCCTTTTCTGGCCTGGTAGTGGAATCATTAGTTGTGTTCAGTGTTTTGGACCCAGCGGTCTTTGTTTTCCACTTAGGGTAACCAACTTTGAAAAATAATGCAAATAACATCAAATTCTCAGCTAGAAAATGACATTGGTTGCTTAGCCTTGCCAAAGAGTCCTGTCTGTTCCATCATGTTCTAACAGGGCAGCAGCTCCAGGTGGGAGGTGGGGCAGTGGCTGCCTTCTCATGAGGGCACTGGTCGGCTGTGATAGTGGCCTCCTGGCCTCACTGCTGGGTGTTACCTGTGCTGCTGTGAGCAGGGTCTCATCTGCCAGGTGCGAAATCTGCTCTGTGATAAACTATTCAAGTAACTTTCCTTGTGGTTGCATGAATCTAGTTTAAACAGTGTATTGACATTTTTCTATACTCACAGTTCTCACTTGGTTTTGTAACTGATGATAAATTAGTAAATGTTGATTATAGATATCCAAGTAGATAAGTCTATCATTTCAATCAGGATTCTAAACTAGGCAGACTTTGCCTCTAGATGCTTTTAAAAGCTTTTTCTTAGGAAGCAACTGGTTTAATATAAATTTCATTTAAAAAATGGATCATTGGCTAGGTGTAGTTGTTCATGCCTGAAATCCCAGAGCTTTAAGAGGCCAAGATAGGAGGATCACTTGAGGCCATAAGTTCAAGACCAGCCTGGGCAAACAGTGAAACTCTGTTTCTGAAGAAAAAAAAAATTAAGAATTAAACAGGCATGCTGACACACGCTTGTAGGCTTAGCTACTTGGGCAAGAGGCTGAGGCAGGAGGATCACTTGAACCCAGGAGTTTGAGGTTGCAGTGAGCTATGACCTTGCAATTGCACACCAACCTGAGTGACAGAGAGGGACCCTGTCTCTAAAACAAAAACAAAATTAAAAAGGCTGTTTTTTTCACAGGAGGCTGAAAGAAATCATTGCATGTCTTGACTTGCTTAGCACTTATTCTAAAGAAGAAATATTGGCATGAAATTCATGTTTATAACTGGGTCCTTCCCATAGTAGTCTTGAGCACAAATATCAAAGTTTTTTTAAAAAAAAAGGAGAAGAAAAGGAGCAGTTTCACCCTTTTTATACAGTATATAGACAAAATGACAGTCATTTATGATTGATTTGTTCTACCTGCTTAGCATGCAGACACTCCCCAGAGTGGTTTTTAAATTAATTAATGTTTTTTTTTCATTAGCTTTAATGGTACAAGTGGCTTTTGGTTACATGGATGAATCGTGTAGTGGTGAGGTCTAGGATTTTAATGTACCTGTCACCTAAGTAGTGTACATTTCCCCAACTGGTAGCTTTTCATTCCTCACCTCCCTCCTACCCTCCCCCTTCTGAGTCTCCAATGTCCATTACACTGCTCTGAATGCCTTTGCATACCTATAGCTTAGCTCCTGCTTATAAGTGACAGCATTATATATATAGCACATTTTCTTTTTGTTTTGTTTCTTGAGGCTTGCTTTTATGATTTTTTTTTCCTTTCCAACTGTTATTTTAGATTCAGAGGGTACATGTACAGGGTTTTTGCATGGGTAAGTTGTGTATAGACCACATTTTCTTCATCCACTCATTGGTCAATGAGTACTCAGGTTGATTATACACTTGTGAATTGTGCTGTGATAAACATGTGTGCAGGTGTCTTTTTGATATAGTGATTGCTTCATGAACTTGGGAACTCCAGAGTTTGATGCATATATATTTAGAATTGCTAGATCTTCTTGTTTAATTTGTCTTTTTATCATTATATAGTGACTTTTTTTTTTTTTTTGCTGTTGTTGCTTTGAAGTCTGTTTTATTTGATATCAGAATAGCTACTCCTTCTTTTTGGCTTCCATTCGCAGGAAATATCATTTTCCTCCCTTTACCTGGAGTCTATAAGAATCCTTGCATGTTAAGTGGTGTTTCCCGAACACAGCAGTGTAGGCTGCTGCTCACAGCTTGTTTCAAAGGGTCTGTGGTTTCCTTCAGTGTTTCCATTACATTCCTGTGTTACTCCTCAGAAAAAAGTTCACAGTGTGAATCTCTACACACTATTTTGTCTTTCCAAGTGGAAAAGGCATCTAACAATGCCTGTATACCATCATCTTGGAAAAACAAAATAACAATAAAACCCCAGTTTAAATATTATCAGCCAGCACAGAATCTTTTTTATAGGCTCCAAAATATACCAGATGCACATTTCATGTTTTATCTTGATTACCTATGCCACTCTTTAGAGTCTCACCTAATTAATACTGAGTAAGAATGTCTTAGAACACAGGCTCCCATGTCCATGAGTGCATTAAATATTCTTATTTTCAAAGTGGCTGGCGGATAGCTATGACTAGCTGGAGAGAAAGCAGCATTTATAGCCTAAATGGGCTGGGCAGCAAACTACCTGAAATCCTTAGGAGCAAGGACAGAAGGGATGCCTTGTTCTCCACGTCCAGGTGTCACTCACTGCCTGACATCTTGTTTTGTGTGTTTGCTGGGTTTTCGTCTGTCTAGAAAAGGAAGCTCTGTGGGGACAATGACTCCAATGAGTGTGTCTTCCTTTGTTCCTCACCCTGTAGGTGTGGATTTGAATGGACTCCAAATGGCTGGACCAAGGGCCTTGGGTACCAAGTAGAACAGAAGATGTGGAAAGGATGAGGGACCCAGGGGCTTTGTCTTTGGGGGAGGAGCCCTGTTCCTGACCCTGGACCTTATCGCTTTATATCCCTGTGCTGGAATATCATAAAATTCCACAAGTCAAAACCCATGATCCTGCATGTCTGGGAGAGGCTGCCTCAAGGAATCCTTCTTGACTTATTTTCTTGGAGAAGGAGCCCCTCTATCCCTGTCATCCTTAACATCCTTCTAGCTTCTCCCCAACTCCATCTCTAAGCCAGGTGCCCCTTTGCTTCTAGAAATAATCTGCAGTGGCTGCCTATGATGTCTTCTGCATGGAATCCAAACAAAAAATGTAATAAGTTAAATTGGATTTTTCTGCAATCATGTATTGCTAATGTCTGCATTATAGATACGATACCCAGGGGTACACATGAAGGTAAGAAATTAGCAGTGATAGTGGAAACAAGACTTCCTAACGGGTATTTTGGTGGAAACTTTAAAGCTGTTTATTCATGCAAACCTCATCACACTCCTGACAGCAAACCTGTGTGTGCACGGGGGTGGGCAGGAGGCCCTGAGGCAGCAGCAGGGTTCTTTACCCTGTGGCTCACTCACAGTCCACTCTTTAACCAGGTCTTCTTATGTCCGTGCTTCTGGGGTGACTAAAATGTACCCTAAAACCCTTGATATAAAATAAAGCAAACATGGAATATGAAGTTTAAAAACATGAAATCATAAGTAAAAGTTTTATGAAATAAATTTTTCTATACTGTTCAAATGATCTTGAAGATGCCATTTGTTTCTTAGGCCTGCCCTACAAAGTGACCACAACTGAGTGGCTTAAAACAGTGGAAGGCTGGGCACAGTGGCTCATGTCTGTCATCCCAGCACTTTGGAAGGCCAAGGCAGGTAGATCATGAGGTCAGAAGATCGAGACCATCTTGGCCAACATAGTGAAATCCTGTCTGTACTAAAAATACAAAAACTAGCTGGGCATGGTGTTGTGTGCATGTAATCCCAGCTACTCGGGAGGCTGAGGCAGGAGAATTGCTTGAACCCAGGAGACGGAGGTTGCAGTGAGCCAAGACTGCACCACTGTACTCCAGCCTGGTGACAGAGCAAGACTCCGTCTCAAAAAAATAAAAATAATTTTTAAAAAAACAACAATAGAAGTTCCTTCTCTCATAGACGTCAGAAATCAAGAATTCAGCAGGGTTGTTGCCTTCTGGAACCTCTGAGGGCGCATCAGTTCCTCACGTCTCCCAGCCTCCGAAGGCTCCCTCAGCCCTTCACACTTCTGAGCCTGTGGCTGCCTCACTCCAGTCTCAGCCTCTGCCTTCACATGGCTTCTTCCTTGTGTCTCTGTGCCTTCTCCTTTTTTGTCTCTTATAGGACACTCTTCTTCAGTGGATTTAGGACCCATCCTAATGAAGGATGACCTTATCTAGAGATTCTTACTTTTAATTTAATCTGCAAAGATTCTATTTCCAAAGAAGGTCCTATTCTGAGATTCCAGGGGTTAGGATATTGATAAATCTTTGAAGGACCACAATTCAACTTACTAAAGGGATGAAAATTAAAGTTAAAAATATCAACCCCTAAAAAAACCTACTTTATTGCCAACCACATAAATTGCTCTTTGTTACAATATACAACAGAGACCTCACAAACCTTGGTGTTCTTGGTGTGAGAATGGTGAAAAAACAGATAGAAAGCAGCTTAAAATAAACACAGGGGTGTGTCATTGTGTTACTGGGGAAGGATGTACTGTCCGAGTGATTGGTTCATGATGAAATGCAAAGCAGCTTTCTTAAGATCATTTTCCAGGAAGGATAGCATCCTAAAAACTCAACATAAGATGCTGTCATGACTAGGGCTTTTTGAAGCCTTGTTTTGTAGCTAACTGCCTCCTCCCTCTGGTACTGTGTTGATTATCTGAACAATTTAACTTCACTAGATTCTTTGGGGAAATGAATGGGATTGATATGTCTTTAGGATACTGTCAGAGAGAGTGACAAATGGGCTCATGGTACCTTAGAAATGTTATCCTTGCTTGATCTCCTGAAGGTCCATCATTATTTATTATGAGATCCATGTGAATATGGGGTCTATGAACAGCAATAGAGGACCATCACTATGTAGCTCCCCTTATGTGGCCACACCATCATGGAACTTTCTAGGAAAGTGCTTACTCCACAGCAATGCCAAGGGTCGTTGCTGTCACCTCCTCCCTCCCGATCATTCAGCGCTCTGGCAAAATCGCTACAGCCTTGCTCCTCAGCTCAGAAACTGCACTTCACATCAACCAAATATATAAGACAAATTACTTAAGGGGAATTGTAGCCTTTCCTCCTCTCAGTAGACAGACCCATAGAGGAAGCCAAAAGACCATCCCTAGAGGGCTGAGTGTGGCTAGAACCAGAGCAAAGGGCAGTAAAAGCCATTTCAGCATTGAATGGCACTGCCCAAGCAGGTGGTAGGGGGTGGGGATTCTGTCCATGCCTTCCATTTCCCACCCTAATACTTGCCATTGATTGGCCAGGATTGCCTCTGTTCCGAAAGGAATATGGACAGGCCTTCTCTTGCATCTGTTTGCTTTTTTTTCACTTTCATAGCTTCAGCTCCTTTGAGATGGGCCCCTTCCTTCTCCAGATTCCTTGATGTGCTCAGTCAAGTCACAGACAAATCTTGCTGCTCTGGGATGAGTCTATACCCCTAAAGTGAAGGTTGGGAAAACTGAGAGTCATGGAGCATCGAAAGATAGCTATGGTTCTCGCCACAGAAAATCACCTATATACATATGCCTCAAATCAATCACCTGAGCTGCTTCTGTGGTCATCTGAGAACCCACGGAACCTCGGCTAGGAATTCCTGTATAAGGTGAACATTTCTGCTCTAAGCCAGGGCACAGATGACTTAAATAATGTAATCGGTAAAGTTAAAATAAGAGTGGAATACCAAAAACTAAAGCAAAATTCCATTTTGAACTAAAGAAATAAAATGCATTCTACAGGCTACGCAATTTGACTACAGTGTGTGAAGAATGGGATGTTGACTTCTGCTTAGAATTCTTAAGTATCAAAACCAACTTCATGTTCAGTCTAAACACTAGAGCTGTCCTGGTCTCAGTCTTACCTCTGCAGTCTACTTGCTGGGAGTCACCTTCAGCAGCTCCCATGTGCCACTCAAGGTTAGGCCTCTGTGTTGTTCTCTATCGTTTGAGCACCCTTCCTCCTTTACAAAAAAAAAAAGTTGCAGAATTGGCCAGATGTGATGACTCATAGCTGTAATCCCAACACTTTGAGAGGCCGAGGCAGGCATATCATGAGGTCAGGAATTCAGAACCAGCCTGGCCAACATGGTGAAACCCCATCTCTACTAAAAATACAGAAATTAGATGGGCATGGTGGCACACGCCTGTAATCCCTGCTACTCTGGAGGCTGAGGCAGGAGAACTGCTTGTACCTGGGAGGCAGAGGTTGCAGTGAGCAGAGATTGGGTCACTGCACTCCAGCCTGGGTGACAGAGCAAGACTCCTTCCCTCACCCCACCCCCCAAAAAGAGCTGCAGAATTTCAGTTTCCCATAACAAAACACACACATTTGTGTAGCACCTACTGTGTGCCAACAATTGGGGTCTACACAATTAAGACATCATCTTCAACCTCAAGCAATTTACAATCTGGAGGGCAATGATAGAGGAGAAGAATGAGGTGTGGATAAAAATGCGTTTGGCAGTGCATGCAGTGGAAAGTGTGATAACACTTCTAGATGGAATCAGTTGGTCCATAGGTATTTGTTGAGAATCTGCATGTCTTATGCATCGTGGTCTGTACCAAGGACAAGTCACTGCCTTTGGAAATGTTTGACTCATGCCCTGATGGATAGGCAGATAGGTCTACACATCAAAAATGCATGCCTTGCTGCACATTTATGAAAACAACAAAAATTAAAAAAATTATAACGCCACATGCAGCCAAAGCTGTGGAGAAACTGAGTCCCTCACGCATTGCTGGTGGGGATGTAATATCGTGCAGCCATTCTGGAAAATTATTTGGCAGTTTCTCACAAAACTAAACGTGCACTTACCATGTGGTCCAGCAAGTGTTCTCTTGAACATTTATCCCAAAGAAATATGAATTTATGTTCACAAAATAAGTTTTATAGAAATGCCCATAGGAGCTTTATAGTAGCCAAATTCTGGGAAAAAAAAAAAAAACAATGATAAAATAAATGCTTCTCACAGATGAAGGGTTGAAAAAATCTATGGTCCATCCATAGTTTGGAATACAACTATTCAGCAATCAAAAGAAATGAACTATTGACACACACAATAACCTAGATAGTCTGAAGGGCATTATGCTCAGCAAAAAAAAAAAAACAAAAACACATCAACTTCAAAGGTTATGTTTATAAAACATTCTTAAAATGATAAAACAGCAGGGTGGAAAATACCTTAGTGGCTACTAGGGGACAGGGACAATGGGTAGGATGGGGCCAGGTAGAAACACAAAGAAATAGGGACAAGGAGTGCTTCTGTGGTATGGAACAGTTCCACATTTGTTGGTGGTGGTGGGTGCATGGACCTCTAATGGGATAAAGTTAAATGGAAGTGTACACTTACACAAATACACAAGCACATACGCACAGATGAATGTGGGTTAAAAAATGATGAAGGTGGCCAGGCGCAGTGGCTCACACCTGTAATCCCAGCACTTTAGGAGGTAGGGAGGAGGGTGGATCACCTGAGATCAGGAGTTTGAGACCAGCCTGGCCAACATGGTGAAACCCCATCTCTACTAAAAATATTTTAAAAATTAGCCAGGCATGGTCGCGGATGCTTGTAAACCCAGCTGCTGGGAAGGCTGAGGCAGGAGAATCACTTGAACTCAGAAGGCAGAGGTTGCAGTGAGCTGAGATCGTGCCACTGCACTCCATCCTGGGTGACAGAGCAAGACGCCATCTCAAAATAAATAAATGAATGAATGATGACAGTATCTACTTTAGTGAATAATGTTAACTGGGAATGTTCCTGTGTAGGTTTCCTGGTTCTGATATTGCACCACAGCTATGGAAAATCTCAACAGGACCAGAAGTCGAAGGACACACAGGACTCTGTACTATTTTTGCAACTTCCTAGAAGTCTGTATTGCAAAATTTTAGCTTTGTAAAAGTAATGCCAAAAGACAAAAGGTGCATAGGTACAATAAATGTGATACATACATTAAAATGTTGTGGAAGTTCAGAGAAGGGAGAGCCCCTTGTAGGGGTAAGGTCAGGAAGGGCTCCACAGAGGAGCTAGGACATGACTTTAATACAAAAGGACAAGTAAAATCCAGCCTGAAGAACTGGAGGTCATTTTCAGAATGGCAAAATAGCGCCAGCCAGTCATACCTGGAAAAGGAAAACTGTGTTCCCAGACCACAAAGTAGGGGATGGGGGAGGTGGAGAAACATGCCAGTTATGTTCAAGTGCTGAGGTGGAATGCCAGGGTAACGAAGGAGTTAGTGGGCAACTGGAAACATAGCTTGCAGCAAGATTATAAAACGTCTTAACTTTTAAGCTGTGAAAATTGAGCTTAATCTGTAAACAGCAGGAAGACATTGTAAATTGCAAGTGAGAGGACATCATACTGGAAGTCACATGTTAGGAAGCTGAGTCTGGCAGAGCCCTAGGGTAGCCTGGAGTGGGGACATAAAGGAAGGCAAATGACTGATGAGTTGTAACGCCATTTCACAGCCCGGCACAGGCATCCTGATTATGGCTTGCACTAAGCTGACGGTCACGGGACTGGAAGGGACAAGTCTAATTTAAAAGATGCTATGAACATTGACCAAAAAGGACCAGGCCACTGATGGCCTTGGGGACCTGGAATCCATCCAAGGAGGAGCTTGGGACAGAAATAGGGACGGAGAAAGCTTGGAAGAAAAGGAGTCACATTTCATCTGGCTAGTGCTGATTGTAAGGGGATGTTGTGCCTTCCAAATGGAAGTACCTGGCTGACATCCAGAAATGGGAGATGGCAGCTCAGGAAAGGGTGGTCTGGGCTTTATAAGAAATAATTGAGACAACCCAAGCAGGTCAGATCAGCAAGGGTAAGAGAGGAAAAGAGAGCAGAAGAGGAAGAACAGAAATATAGGTGCCTTTTGTATGCAGGCACTGCCATGCAGTGTCTGTGAAATAAGTAGTTTCTCACTTCATCCAGTCTTCTTGGCATTTTGTTCAAAGCCTGGCATTATCCTGGACAGGTCCAGGGTTGACCACATACCCTGCATTACCTTCTCACTCATCCTCCCCCACTGCTTCCTTAACAACCTCCTACTCTCACTGTTGTCAAGGCGGAGGCATGTGCAATTCACTTCACCAACCGTGGCAACCAGCTCTGAGAGGCCCAGGTAGAAGAAGATGAGGGGAGAATCACTCATCGTCCAAGTGGCTACAGACAACCTCTCTGAGCTCACAGAACCTCACCCGTACAATTAATCCTGAATGCCAGTTCTCAAAATAGTGCCCCCTCATTTAGCTGTCAGCTATCTTGCTCTTATCTTGCTCTTAGAGTTTCTGAAAAAAAAAATCACAATAGCTGAGATGTTATCTTTGGGGGCTGTTTGCTTTGGGGGCTTTTTCCTTAGTTGCATGCTTCCTATTGCCAGCAAATGTTTCTTAATCTCCCTAGAGGATCAGGTTGGCCTGTTTTAGATTTTTTAAATGAGAGGTTGAGAGAAGGGAAGAGGGGGGCAGTGAAAGCTGCAGCTGTCTTTCCATATTTCTGCCTCGCAACCCAAGGGGATTTTGTGTAAGGCTAAATGGAACCCCCTACAGAAAACAGTTGTGTTTGGAAATCTTTCTGCATGTTCTCATCATACTCAAAATGTTCCTTCACACATACGTTGGAGAGGAAATGTTACTTCTTTCCCCAGCTGTTCTCTGCTGAGTAAGAATTCCTGACCACGTGAGAACATGAGGGCATGCAGCACTCCAAGATCCTTGGGGAAAACAATGAAAGCAGTGGCTCAGTGGGCCATTCTCCGTGCCCAACCGAAGAGCCTTTGAGATTCACTGCCATTTTCTGTGACAATGGAACTGTGGCCTGGTTTAGCCCAGAAATGTAGCCTCTGGAAGAGTCTTCAGTCTATGCTGAAAGACATTTCAATGCAAGTTTTTCAGGTGGACAGACACTGCTACTCATTTTTTTTTTTTTTTTGAGGCAGAGTATTGCTCTTGTTGCCCAGGCTGGAGTGGAGTGCAATGGCACAATCTTGGCTCACTGCAACATCTGCCTCCTGGGGTTTGAGCTATTCTCATACCTCAGACTCCCAAGTAGCTGGGCACCTGCCACCACCACGCCCAGCTAATTTTTTTATATTTTTAGTAGAGTCAGGGTTTCACTATGTTGGTCAGGCTGGTCTCCAACTCCTGAGCTCAGGTGATCCACCTACCTTGGCCTCCCAAAGTGCTGGGATTACAGGCGTGAGCCACCACATTTGGCCAATGCTGCTCAAATTTGAACCAGGAATATGTGCTGATGGGAACATACGCTAAATCCATTACTCCATTGATTCCATTTTTATTCCATTGATAATGTATTATAGGTATTATTAGGAACGAAATTGAGTCTCCCCCTAAAATTTATATGTTGGAGCCCTAACTCCTGATGTGACTGTATTTGAAGCTAGAGCCTTAAAGAGGTGATTAAGGTAAAATTAGGTCATAAGGGTAGTTCTCACCTGATCTGACGGGTGTCCTTCTAAGAAGAGATTAGCTTCAGCCACACACACAGAGGAGTGACCATGTGACGGCACAGGGTGAAGACGGTTATCTGCCAGCCAAGGGGAGAGGCCTCAGGAGGAACCAGCCCTACCAACAACTTGATCTTGGACTTCCAGCCTCCAGGACTATGAGATAATACAGTCCTATTATTGAGACCAGCCAGTCTGTGGAAATTTATTATGGCAGCCCTAACCAAAAAAACACAGATATCTTTCTAAGACTTTATATAGAGTTTTCAGTGTTTTAGGGGCTGAGTAATATTCCATTTGTAGATGTGTAGTTACTTTTTAAGTAACTGTGAATATTTATGTTGTGCCTAAAGGCTCCTCTACTCAATAAGGTTGCAAGGAACATCCTTATACATAAACCATGCACATTTATCTAATTAGTTTCCTAGGATAAAATGCAAGAAAAAGAATTACAGGGTCAAAAGGTGTGCTCATGCCACATAGTTTTACACCTGGCCAAGCTGCCTTCCCAAAAGGCTGTGCCACCTGAGATTTCCATTTGCAAGATTGGAGTGCCAGCACCCCAGTCCCCACCTCCTACCAAACTGCACATTTTCAGTCATCTGCTCTGCAATGGCAGGAAAAATGATCCTTTAACTTCACAGAAATTACAGAAAGAAGTTGACTATCTTGGCATCTTTGTATTGAAATTTCCATTTGTTTAATGAAGTCGCTATCCTTTTTCACTTTTTCTGGGATTGTTTTTAATATTTATACATTTGTGTTATTACATAGTAATACTTTTTTCCTGTAGTTACAATTTTTTTCAGTTTGACATTTTTAAAAAGTTTGTTTTACTTGTTTATTTGTTTGCATGTTTATTGCCATATAGAATCTTTAACAGGATGCGTTGTCAAATCTGCTAAGCATTATATTTATGGTTGCCATCCTGGGGTATCATGGATGCAATTTCTTTCTTTTCTTGAAATAGAAATCACCTAAATTTTCTTTAGATTGTTTTTGTTTCATTTTGAGACAAAGTCTTGCTCTGCTGCCCAGGCTGGAGTTCAGTGGCATGAACAGAGTTCACTGCAGCCTTGACCTGTTGGGCTTAAACGGTCCTCCCACCTCAGTCCCCTAGCTAACTGGGATTACAGTCATGTGCTACCATGCCCAGCTATTTTTTTTTTTTTTGAGAGATGGTATCTTACTGTGTTGCCCAGGCTTCTTTTGAACATTTTCTGTAAATCTCAGGGGAAAAGCAAGGGTTAGAGATGTTTGCTACCACATTATTGGGATTAAAAAAAAAAATAAAAGCAACTTTTTTGTTGTTGTTATTTCGTTTTATTTTGTTTTTGAGACAGAGTCTTCCTCTGTCACCCAGGCTGGAGTGCAGTGGTGCAATCTCAGCTCACTGCAACCTCTGCCTCTGGGACTCAAGCAGTTCTCCTGCCTCAGCCTCCTGAGTAACTGGGATTACAGGTGCTCACCACCACACCCAGCTAATTTTTGTATTTTTAGTAGAGATGGGTTTCACCATGTTGGCCAGGCTGATCTCGAACTCCTGACCTCGTGATCCACCCGCCTCAGCCTCCCAAAGTGCTAGGATTACAGGCGCGAGCCACCACACCTGGCCAAAAGCAGAGTTTTAACTTACTTGATATAACACATCCAAATAGTTATGTGGAAATAGTCCAGGAAATATGATTGATGCTGGAGGTACCCATTCCTCTCACTGGGTCTCCATGTGTGCCCTCCTCCACACCCCTAGCTGCACCATTGTCCCTCAGGAACATGTGCAATGTGCAACCTCTGGAGTCCTCCCTCGACCTACTGAGTCATCCCCACAGGTCGGGCCTCTCCCCGTGTGCTAACACGCCCTCCGGAAGACACTCACAGCCTCCGCTCTGCTAACCAGAGCTGCCTCCCTGAGTCCTGGCCTCACGTGCTTTTCCCCAGCAGTTTCCAGTGGATTCATCCTGACATCCCGTTCCTGTCATTAGGGACACACCTACTGGGATGAAGGTGTTCTGGTGACCGTTCATTTGCTATTCACACAGGCACACACAGCCTTACACGGGTGTTCAAAGCTCTCTTTACCTATATGCACGGACATTGCTATCCTTAGAACTGCGTGGAGTTCAGAGAGATACAGTCAGAGCACAGGTTACACGTTGTGTCAGATTTCACAATTTCCTCTGCTTTGGGCATCCCAGGCTCTCTGAGAGGAAGCAGGGGCTGCTGCCAGTGCCAAAAAGCCTCTATGGGTGAGATAGTTCTATTTCAAATATAAAAGGCCAAATGAGGTAAAACCTCCAAGGCCTATTGCATAAATCCCCCCTAAATGAGATGGAGAGAACAATGCAACAATATTTTTTCAGGAGAAACTATAGGTGATGTTTTTAAACATTATTAACTATGCTCTGATGTTTTGAAACATACTTAAATATCTTATATGCCTGTTTTATATGTGCATACAGGGAAATATGCGATATAATATTCACCCAGGCAAAGAATTGGGGACATTATCAAGGAGACATTTTTCATACTTCAACAGATCATTTTTTTGTGGCTCTTTAGCCTGGGACCTTGTGCTGTGAGAGGGGCAAGTTTCTGTGTTCAAGAGTACACCTTTTTTGTTTTTGTTGAGACACTCTCTCTCTGTCACCCAGGCTGGAGTGCAATGGCGCGATCTCAGCTCACTGCAACCTCCACTTCCTGGTTCAAGTAATTCTCTTGTCTCAGCCTCCTGAGTAGCTGGGATTACAGGTGCTCGCCACCACGGGCAGCTACTTTTTGTATTTTTAGTAGAGACGGGATTTTGCTTTGTTGGCCAGGCTGGTCTCAAACTCCTGACCTCAGGTGATCTGCCTGCCTCGGCCTCCCAAAGTGCTGGGATTACAGGTGTGAGCCACCACACCATGCCCAAGAGTATAGTTACTTGCATGAAGGAGCAGCGAATGAAAACTGCTAAGGCCCAGCATGCACTGCTTGGCAGCACTCATCTTCCTTGGAGCTGAATCTTCCTAGCAGGTTTCTGCTTCATTGAGAGCCGTCAGTACCTCAATTAGTGCCTGTTCATCTCCCCTGGGAGGGACCGTTACACATGTCACTTCACAAGCCTCTGAACTCTAAAAACCCCCTGAGAGCTGCTAGGTCATAAAATACCTGCTGATTAACAGTGCTGTTTTCCAACAGTTCCTTGCTCCTTCCATTTCCCCCTTTTTAAAGCTGTATCAACTGACGTACACAGAAGACACAGAGTGATGCAGCCTGCCAACAGCAGCATGGAACATATTCCTGCAAATGTGCCATGCATCTGTCTACCAATTTCACTCCTGGATGCAGGGCCCCCATCACAAAGCAGGAAAAAGCACCGGTTTTAGTTGCATATGTGAGTGCGTGTGTGCATGTGCATACACATTTGCTTATGTGGGCATTTACCTGAAAGCTAGGACCTCTATCTCTTAGTATCATTAATACTACAATTCAGTTACATGAAAAGAATCTCACCCCACCCCTTTGATTATGAAAGTGAAGGCATTGGTTCTGGCTTCCACAGGCTGGGTGTATTCCTTGTTCTTTTAGAAGAGGTGCTTTTCTGTCTGCAAAACCAATGGTGTTGTTTTGTATCTCCATAGCCTCTCTAAGCCAGTTGTCCCCTCAACAAACCTATAAAATAGGCTAAAGTTATAGAGACCATCGGAGAACTTCAAGGTTTTCCTTTATGAGAAAGTTCTTAGAAAGAAATGTATAGTTGTATGCTTATCTTCTAATAAATGTCATAAAAAATGCATCATCTTGGCTTTCACACAAAATTTGGAAGAAATATTTTAAGAAAATTAAAAGGCTTTAGGGGCCATTGCCCTTTATCCCTCCGGCAGACACCCAGAGAGGAACGAACTTAAACATGCATCCACCATCCACACAAACATGTGCACACATGCACACACAAAAGAATGCATGGACATGCGTACAATTGCACATGTGCTCATACAGGCACATGCGTGGGTACATGTGTGTGCACACATGCACACAAATATGGGCTCTATAATTAACCTATAGCAACAATCTCTTTGAAAATACCACTAGAAGCCCTGTTCTTGGAAAGTAAGCAGACCATCACCCCACTCTCTTCATAACAAGTTAACAAAAGTTAGCACTTAAAACACCCCGGTTTTCCCTTTCTCTTTTACCTATGTTGTTAATATTCCAGGTGATATGATGGGCACAACCATTATATTATTTATCAAATTCATCAATATTTCATTTAAAACCCACATAAGTGAAATTTACTTTTAAACATATTTTATTTATTGCTCAACCTTTATAAAAACCACACTAAATATTTAAAATTTTTAAATCTGTGTGAGCCCATCATCTTAACACTTATTTTTCTTACAATCCTTGCCTATACA
The DNA here is from genome assembly GCA_963573385.1 of Cacajao melanocephalus. Lineage (NCBI taxonomy): Eukaryota > Metazoa > Chordata > Mammalia > Primates > Pitheciidae > Cacajao > Cacajao melanocephalus. The sequence goes on along the minus strand of CAUYLG010034960.1, from coordinate 84,477 downwards.
TATATATGAAAAGCTCTTTAGCCTTAGAGGAATGTACAGTGTAATTGGAAAATCAAGTCATGAATATAAATGTTAGCTAGAAATAAAGATTAACCTTATAAGCACTTTATGGTCCACAAAGGTCTTTGCATGTATATAATTGTGTTGCTTCTCTCTACTAAGGTGGGCAACACCATTGCACCCATTTGATAGATGATTCAGAGCATAAATGCCCATCTAATTTTATAGCTTATCAATTGGCAGAGCCAAAAAACCTCAAAGTCAGTTCTGCTGATTCCAGACTCTGAGCTGCTTCTGCAGTATGCACACAGGGTACTAGAAAACAAAGTTCTGGGTGACGGGTAGGGGTGGGATGGCACAAAGAACAGGTGTAAAGCAGTCCCCAGGTGGAGGCTGCTTCAGATAGATGGTGGGGCCCCAGAATTTGCATTTCTAGCAAGTTTTCGGGTGATGCTGGTTCAGGGCTGTAAAATAAATCTGTGTATAAAATGAAAGAAACCAGAGGCACTATATATATATATGGTAGATATCATGCAAACATAAGACAGAAGGAAAGAAGCAAGACACAAATGAATGCAGAAAGGTTGGTGCTATTTTATGAACAGTTCAAAAGCAGCCAAGGATGTACCACGTTGTTCATGCATCTGTACACAGGTAGGAAACAGATGGGCTGCATGGGTTAAAATTCTGGCTCACTACTCACTACCTGTATGACCTTGAACAAGCCATTCAGCCTCTCTGTGCCTCAATTTTTGTATTCATAATTACAACACCTCCAACCTAGGGTTGCTGTAGACATTAAAGGCTAATACATTTCTCAGCATAGAGCTTAATGCGTATTAGCTGTAATTATCATCATCATTATTACACCAGATGTTTTTAAAAGGGCATTTATATCCTTGATACTAGCATAGTCAAATGAACAAGGAATGCAAAAAAATGATACGATCCAGATAACCAAATAAAAAAAAAAATGTAGGCATCATATGAAACCCAATGGAAATGTGCCACTAAAGGTCGAATGGAGAGGGCACAGTGGAAAATGAATATTGACACAGATGAAGATCACACGGTCAGAGTGGCTTCAAGGAAAAGGTGAAACTTTAGAAATTAGAAGCATGGTGGAATTATAAAGCTGAAGGAAGGATCAAAATCCTGGGCATTGGACCATTTTGGACAAAAATCTTCAGGTGGAGGAGATCCCTGGGATACCCTAAAGAGCTATTAGCTTTTAATTTCTACAGCAACCCTGGGAGGGGAGTTTATGGGTACAGAAATTGAGGCACAGAGAGGCTGAAGGACTCGTTCAAAAAGATAACCAGACCAGCTTCCAGGAGACAACAGCACCCTAAACCATTAGGAGCCACAGACTGTGTGCTGTGCAGTGGGTGATGTGGACAAAACATGGTAGAATTCACCACCCCACTGAGTGTTAATGGGGATGATAATTTATCTTTTCTGTTTCTCCATGAAAAACAGCTGTACGTAAAGCAGCTGCTCAAAAGTTAGAACATGGCTTCAGACCTGATGACTCTGCGTCTGTTTCCAAGCCACTTAGAAACTGCTGGTTCTGTTCCTATGGAGACTGCTTGCCTTCCGGGAAATGCATCTGAATATAAGAGTGAAGTGTGGTGAGGGTGGAATCCACCCCCAAGCTCCCACACAGGGTGGTTGGCAGGCTGTGGGCCCAAGACTTGTCTTTCTCATGGTCCTCTTCGTGGGCCGCATGGAGATCCTGGTGACGTGATGGCAGGCTTCCCCGTAGCAAGTGATCAGACAGAGAATTGGTGCACTCAAGTAGAAAGTAGAAGCCACAGTCCTTTTAGAACCTGGTCTCAGGGTGACCAAATGTGAAGCTATACAAGAGTTTGAATTCCAGGAGGTGAGATTGCCACAGATCGTCTTAGAAACTGGCTAGCCCATGGCTCATAATATATTTTTGCTACGGTTAATATCCTGAACAGCACTTACCCAATTTTTCAGAATGACGTGATCTATTTTATTCCTTGTTTCATTTATTTCTTGCTATCAGTGATGACAGGACGTCAAAGTCTATTTACTGTTTTCTTTTATCTACATAATTATTAAGAAGTTTTCTTATTGGGCAAAATACAGCACCTATGTACATAACCAGACAGAAGGAAAAAAAAAAAAAAGCAGGAAGAAATGGCCTGCCTGCCTCCATGCGAGTTGGAGGAAAATATTGTTTTTAATATCTTTTGGTTAATATTCATAGTTGTCTTTAAAAATAAATCAAATTTCTTCCAATAATATGACTCGAAATAACTTCAGAGTGAATATAATATGAGCCCTAAATGTTCTTGGTCTTTCCCCTGACACATTTAATCATGTCTTAAGGCCCTAGAAAAGCTGCCAGGAAGTGGAGATGTTGTCATTCTTGTTAAAGCTTAACATCAAATATGGCCCACTCCAGCTTGGAAACATGAATTTGATTAATAGTTATAATCAAAGTAACTTCATTACGTAAGCCTACTAACCCAGCCGAGGAGATATTTTAGTATGTGCTAGGAATTTATTAATTCCTGGCTGGAGAAATCATTTTCTTTATAAGGATTAGAGGTGCCCAGTGGGGAGCCGCACTTGCTGAAACTTTTATGAACAATAAGGATTTGGACAGGAGAAATTTTTGATTCTGCAGCAGTGATAATTACACACAGCGTTTCTGTGGGGCCTTTCTTCCAACACCCTCAGTGGGTTCCACTAACGTAATCTCATTAATCCTCATTACAACCTTAGGAGGCTGCAGGCCTCATTGTTTTTATAGATGAGGAAATGGAGATGAAACTGAGAGCCACAGGCCACAAACGGAAAATACTGCTTGGCCTTTGAATGGCTTGAGAAGAAGCAGGCACAAAGTCTCAAGCCATTTTCTATAACAAAGTTCTACAGACTTTCAAAAAATAATGTTTGGTACACCTGTGTCCACAATAACTGAAAGGTAAAAGCAACACAAGTGTCCATTGACAGATGACTGGGTTAAAACAATGGTGTATGCACATATCTTGAAATATAATTCAGGCTTAAAAAGAAGGAAATTCAGACGCAGGCTAGTATGTGGCTGAACCTTGAGGACATTATGCTAAGTAAAATAAGCCAGATACAAATAGACAAACACTGTATGATTCTTCTTATAGGAGGTCCCCAGAGAAGTCAGATTCATAGAGATGGAAAGTAGAACGGTGGCTGCCAGGGCCAGGCGGTGGGGGTGGGGGACAGGAAAAGGAGACAATGAAAATTGTTTAAGAGGTGCCCGGTTTCAGTTTGGGAGGATGAAAAAGTTCGGGGGAGATGAACTCTAGTGAAGGCTGCATAGCAATGTGAATGTACTTAATCCACTGAAAGTGATTAAAATGGCAAATTTTATGTTATGTATATTTTACCAAACAAAGAAGAAGAATCCTGAGGAGAGCAAGTATTCACTGTGGCTGGGAAAATACTACTGTGGGTGTTGTTTTTTTTTAATTATTATTATTTTACTTTAAGTTCTGGGATACTGTGCAGAATGTGCAGGTTTGTTACATAGGTATGCATGTGCCATGGTGGTTTGCTGCGCTTATCAACCTGTCATTTATTTTGGTTTTAAGCCCTGCATGCATTAGATATTTGTGCTAATGCTCTCCCTTCCCTTGTCCGCCACCCCTTGACAGGCCCCAGTGTGTGTTTTTCCCCTCCCTGTGTCCACGTGTTCTCATTGTTCAATTCCCACTTATGAGTGAGAATAGTTAGAGTGGCTATTATTAAAAAGTCAGGAAACAACAGATGCTGGCGAGGCTGTGGAGAAATAGGAACACTTTTACACTGTTGGTGGAAGCGTTTATTAGTTCAACCATTGTGGAAGACAGTGTGGCAACTGCTCAAGAGTCTAAAACCAGAAATACCATTTGACACAGCAATCCCATTACTGGGTATATACCCAAAGGATTATAAACCATTCTACTATAAAGACACATGCACACTTATGTTTATTCAGGCACTATTTACAATAGCAAAGACTTGGAGACAACCCAAATGCCCATCAATGACAGACTGTATAAAAAAAAATGTGGCACATATACACCATGGAATACTATACAGCCATAAAATAGAATGAGATTATATCCTTTGCAGGGACATGGATGAAGCTGGAAGTCATCATTTTCAGCATACTGTGGGTGTTTTTATGGCTCCCAGGTGATGTAAGGAATAGGAACCACAGGTTTAATGAAAGATAATGGTGATGGGTTGAGTGGCTTGGGAAGATGTTGACTGCAAGGGGAGTAGCTACTTCCCTTATGAAATCTTGCCTCTGTACCCATTGCCTTCCTGATGGGAATAGCAGCTCCCTGCTTCAGATTCCTGATTGTGGTTAGTCATGTCTAAGTCTTACCCAAGAGGCTGCCCTCTCCTCATCTCATTTCTCTCTACTGGAAGTATTTGAAGCTGCCTAGGAAGTAGAGTAATGCCCTGACATTCAGGGACCGCTGCCGAATCTGACCCACAAACTCTGGCCAAGTGACTGATGAGAGGAGTTTGCAGACACAGGTGTTTTGCCTATAAGAGCATGGCTAGGGGACCCCACAACTTACAGACACTGAAGAGGGAGTCCAGCCATTCAGCCCACATATGCCAGAGACCCTCGTATTTATTTTAGGACAGTCTTAATGACAAAGGTCTTGAGCAGATATCATTTGTGGGTAATCAACATTGCCAACCCCCTAAGTAGACAGCATGCATACAGATGATCAAAGGTTGGTTTTAGGACAATGTGAGTAAAGAAGCTATTTAGATAAACTCCTCTACATTCCCTTGTTATCTGCTCTTTGCTGTTAGCTCAAGGTAAGAGGATTAGGCTGCCTTCAGCCATAATCCTTTACCAAAGCTTTTGCAAAACTTCCCAGCCTTCCAAGAAGGTTTGTGTCTTTCCTATAATTTTTCCCAACACCTGGACTGATCTCCTACAGACAGCATCATGGGTATGCGACCAGTGCAGTCCCACAAGCCAAAGATTGTCTGCAGCCACCATCTTGAATTCTTAACAATTTTGTCTTTGAAATTGTGATTTGCAAGTGAAGTCCAGTGTGACAATGGAACATGAACAGGATACGTGGAGCCACAGCTGCCATGTCATCCCACCTCTCACTGCCTCTCTAGAATAGATTTTCAGCTGTCCACTCTCCTGCCCCCTGGAGCTCCTGGCTCCCCTTTCCTGCAACTGCCCAGCAATAGCTGTGGTCATCCAGTTCATGGGGATCTGGGTAGGTATGTGGAGAAGGTCAGAGACAGCTCCCTGTAACATTTTTGGGTGTGGCATCCCTCCCTGACTCTGGCTGGTGGTACCATAGAGCTTACAGAGGATGACTGGGCAGGGTGGGTCTCCAGGTCACTGAGGGTTACCCATTTGACTGAGAGAGGCCTGGCTACATGTCCCCACCCTGGCATGGGTATGATAATGGCAGGGATCCAGGCAGGTAGTAGGGCACATGAGTGTGCATGCCAATTCACAAGGCTGCTACTGGGAGTCAGGGAGGCTCAGCACTTGCCCAGCCAGTACCACCATCCTAGAAGAAGTGGGATATTAAATAAAAACTAAAAGCCATTATGACAGAGAGAGAGAGGGAAACCACAGAAGGAAGGAAAAACCTTTATATTTTAGAACTGTAATGGTTTTTCCCACTTTTCGAGCAAAGGGCTCGAAAAGTATTTTCATTTTGCTCTGGGTACTGCAAATTATGTAGCCAGTACTGTCTGCATAATCCTACAACTATGCAATAGGCTTGAGATGTTTGGGTTCTGCCTTGCAGCTGAGAAATGAAGATTTCAAGGACTTTATGGGGAGTCACCTGTAAATGGACTTAGGTACCAGACTGAGGGGCATCCAAGGGTGTTCTGGCTTGAAGACAGTCAGACTGTCAGAGACCCCCGTGGTCAGACACGCTGACCCTGTGGGCCAGCCTTGGCCTCCTCTGCTACTGTAAGGCAAAGACAGTTTGCATTTGGAATCAGAAGACTTGGATTCTTCTAGATCTTTCATTTACTGATTGTATGACTTTAGGCTAATGACTTACTTTCCCCACCCTGTGTAATTATAGGTAAATGGAATTAAGAATTATTTCTCCACTGAGAACAGGTATGTTGCTGTAAGCTCATGATGTAAAAGTGATCTGAGACATGAAAGGACAGAGGACAGATGCATTATTTACTAACTGTGCTGCTACGACCATTTGGCTTTCCAGACCCTGGAGGGAGGAAGGAGGACAGAAAAGGGAAGAAAGGGACAGGAAAGATTCATCACTTTAGGGATTATGAAGATCATTTTACTGTATTACTTTTATGGTAATATTGATTTTTAAAAATAACCTTATTAAATAAAATGGAACTTTGCATTAGAGATAGCAGAGAGGCGAGGGGAATAGGTGTAGTCTTTTCCATTCTTAAACCCCCTAATTCTCTGTTTCCTTACTTAGAAATTAAGAAGAAAAGGGAAAAGATGTCAAGTAGAAATTAATTCCAAAATTCTCCTCTATTCTAATCTTTATTTTTGCCCATTTAATGCAGGTGTTTGGTGTCTGGTTTCTATTTGACCATCTGCATAGATGTTTGTTAATATAGATACAAATCCAGGGAATCTGCTGGAAATGTTTTTTTCTACATCTCTCACTTCTATTTATAGCATAATTTAGAATCAATTTAACATAGCACTTACATGCCTTGGGTCATTTCCATGGCTAGTGTTTTTATTCCATCATGTTATCGTATGGCTTAAATACTTATGCAATATATGGAAAAGTTCTTAGCACATAGTCAACATTCATAAAAAGTAGCTATTATTGTTGTTATGGCACTGTGAAAGAGAAAAGAGAAAAAGGCAGAAATAGAAGGAGGATGAAACAGAAGACAGAAGAGAGAAGAAAGTAAAGAAGGAAGGAAGGAAGGAAGGGAAGAATGAAGAAAAAATTGGGAGGGAGGGAGGAACAGAAGGATAGAGGGAAAGAAAGAAAAAAGAGAAGGAGAGGAAATGGCAATTAGAGCGGGAAAAGCCCTTGAGGATCATCTGGTTGAGTTGTTTCAATCCAGGCTGTATATTTTAGAATCATCTGGGAAACTTAAATAGATTCATGCGTAAGCCCACCCCAGTGACTCTGAGCCAGTCTGCAGTGAGGCCTGAGCACTAGCCTATCTTAAAAGCTCCTAGGTGATTCTGAGATACAGGCCAGGTTGAAAACTCCTGATCCCATTCAGCTCTCCTATGACTCAGGTGAGAAAGCCAAAACCCAGGACAGCTGAGGGTCCTGCCCGCTCCAAGCAGCAGGAGGTCAGAGTCAGATTCTCTGCTCACAGGCCCCTTTCTCGCCTTTCCTTTTGGTAAGACATATGTGAGAAGCACCACTCTACCCCAAGGGCCACGTAACTCCACATCACTTAGGCAGTCCAGGGTGCAGTGATTCCTTTTCCTGGGACATGATGAGGCCAATGCATCTCCACCCTGAGCTGCAGAATCCAGGCAGGTGGCTGCCATCTTACAGTTCAACCTTTGAGACCCACGCTGATGCATGTGTTTACCTAAGGTAGTTTTAAAATAGTAAAAAAAAATGTATTCAGTAAATTTTGATAACAAAGAAAACAGATTTTGATTCAACACTGCATTAAAACATGAACTGTGGAATCCAGGCAGTAGATACATGGCTGATTGGCTTTCTATATGTTTGAAATTTTTTCATAATAAAAATTTGGAAGGAATGTTTTAAAAGGGACTTGAAGAAGTAGCTTTAAAATGTATTTGTGTCTCAGATCATCTCCCTCTTTTGACCTCCCACCCAGAAGCCCTGTAATTCCTGCCTCGGTTTCCCATTTTGGGCACTGGGGTCAGGTTTATGCTGCCTCATTCTTGGCTCCACACCCTCCTTTGCCATATCTGCTCTGAATGCCTAGAGGAACTGAGAAACTTCCCAGGATACAGATTTCCTGTGCTAAAACACAGGAAGTCCTGGACACTCTGGGACAGCTAGCCATCTCCTTTGTTGAGGGTGATGATGATAATGATGATGGGTTTTGAATAGGACCAATCAAAGTCAGATCCTGATAGACTCCTGTATTTGGGCTTTTGACAACCATTCCTCTCTATAAAATGAAAGTATTGAACCAGATGCTTGTGACAGAAATCTTGTCTCGTTCAGATTATCCAGGCTGTTCAGTGCTTTCTCTTGCTCAATTGTGTTTTCAGCAGAACCGGGTAGGAACAAAAATCATAAAAATGTATAAGGATTAATTTTGCATTATTGGTAAGAGTCATTAAAAGGCTTGATAGTAATTAGCCAGGTGTGGTGGCAGGCGCCTGTGATCCCAGCTACTCTGGAGGCTGAGGCAGGAGAATCACTTGAACCTGTGAGGTGGAGGTTGTAGTGAGGTGAGATTGTGCCACTGCACTCCAGCCTGAGCGACAGTGCAAGACTCCATCTCAAAGAAAAAAAAAAACATTTGAGAGTAAAGTTTGGAACCAATCATTAACATTAGTGATTTACTGATAGAATTTTTCATTCTCTCTGTGTCCTTGGGTTAAAAAATTAATATATGCATCAATTTATCACTGAATTACTTGTCAAAACATACAGTGACATACTATTCATATTTTAATTATATAATTATGTTAATTATTTACTGTCCATATTTTAATTTATTATTTTAATTAATAATGGGGGTTTACTTTTATTGATAAGATTAATTATTGCTCTTAGCTTAATCTCACCATCTTCTCAGTATCTCTTGCATGATGGGACCACCCTTTAAAATTATTAATATAGTGAAACACTCTCCTAAGTAATGTTCTGGTCAATGTTTGACAATTAGCCGTTGATGGGGAGAGGATGGAGAAAGCTGTGATTTCTAGAACTTGCCAATTTCAGTGGTATAAATACTACCATCATTGCCAATTTTAAGCTAAATGGGAAAGAGACATAAATGCACTGCCGAGCTGAGCAGAGATGTGCACAGTCAGATCTCCGTGGCCAATGGCAGCAACCCCACTACACCACTGCATCTTTATGCTGCAAAAAGTAGGTCAGAGGATGCTCCCTTATATCATCACATTGCAGATTTGTTGAGCATTAAGGGTGCTGTTAGATAATATTATAGTTCATGAAGCAAGCTTACAAATTGATATGATGTAAAACAGCATCTTCCTCAATGGTAATTTTGCAGGAGAGGCACACAGTGCACAATCTTTGGACAAAGCATTCTTGGGTCTGGATCTCCCTTGGCCCTGCTAGCAGGATTTGCCCACAGCCTCTCCTTGGTACTAATCCCTGTTAAATTGCCCCATCCATTTGTTATGCTTCAGAAATTCTTGCAGAAAGGGCTGCTATACAGACATGTTGTCATCTCTAGACATCCATAACTGTGACAAGTGAAAAGGTCATGCCTTCAAACATTAGCATTGCAAAGAAGCCATGATAATGATTCATTTTTAAAAATCCTTTTGACCATTTCTTTAAAAGGCTGAAAATGTTTGAGCTGGATAGGAGAACATGGGCTAGTCACAGCATTTCTGTCTAAGTGCTGAATTTAATAACCAGAACAAAAATACCCATTTTGGTAGGGCACTCTTTCAAAGTAGAACTGAGGAGTATTTTTTGCAGAGTAAGAAGGGCAAATTGTAAACAAACCAGAGGCCTATGGTTTGGCCAAGGTACTTCTGTCATCCAATGCAATAAAGCTTGTGATTATTATTATTTTTTTAAATGGAAAGGGAAGAAAACAAGTCCTCAAAACAGTGCTGCAGTTTTTTGAGAACAGTTCTTCCAGTTGGTTGTTTTAAAGTACCAGCCTCTGCAATGCATTGCTCCCCTGCATAGAGCTCCTAGAATAGGACAGAGACATTTACTTCAGAATTGGCTCACTCTCATTGGAATATAAGCAGTGAGTTTTCAAATACGTATCCTGGACTTGGAAGTTGATGATGGTGACTTACCATGTTCTCACAGGAAAGCTGTCTTTTTTTTTTTTTTTTAATGTCTTACCATTTTACAGATTTCCTTTTTACAAACACTGCACAACAGGAAATACTGCCCATAGCCTTGAGATGCCCAGGAGACTGTGAGACGTTAAACATGGATTGATTTTCACAGTTTTGCCACCAGCGTTTCTATATTTTGTTCTAGGCATGAGGGTGTTGCAGGAATCAGGACGCTCATCAGGAATTGGGGGGTCAGGGGTGATGGTCAAGGACAGGGCTCACCTTTCAAAGCTAAATTATATGTGGGTGTCACGGTTTCTGATTCACATATCCCAGCTGTGAGAAGAAGAATGAGGAGTAAATATTTAATTCTTCATAGACCTGTAATACATTTATTCACAGTGTTGCAATTTAAGTTATTTATGTTGGCTTTGAGCTTTCTAATTATCATGCATTAGCCCTTTTCCCTTATGAGAACAAAATCTTGATTAGTGGGTTTGAGGCCAAACAGAAGGTGCTACCACCCTTAGTTCCTCTGTGGCGGCAGATCCATGGTGAGCTTGGGGTTTCTATAGCCAGTCAGCCTCCAGCTGCTGAGGAACGTGCCAGTTCACCTTTCTGTAGGTGCACCCAGTCTCTACTCTTTGAGTCCCCTCATTGAATTCAAATGGTCAAACTCAAATGGTTGAAAGGGAATGTTCCTGTTCTCTCACCATAAATGCTGAATCTTAACAGCTCCTCTTATTCCCTCTTCTCTCTCTAATCTCCCGCCAAGAGAGTCCAAAATGGTGCTACCACTTGGTCAAACAGTGTGGCAGTTTCTCAAAATGTTAAACATGATATTTCCATATAATCCCAGTAGTTCTACTTCTAGGAATTTCTCCAGGAAAAATGAAATATTTGTCCACACAACAGCTTATATGGGAATGGTTATAGTGTAATCACTCATAGTAGCCCAAAGGTAGAAACAACCCCAGTGTGCATCAATGGGTGAGTGGATTAAGAAAATGCTGTATATCCATGTACTGGAGTATTAATAGGAAATAAAAAGGAACAAAGTACTGATACATGCTATGACGTGGGTGAACCTTGACATTATGCTTAGTGAAAAAAGTCCAGAAAACTTGTTACCAAAGACTACATGCTATATGATTCCATTTATAGGAAAAGGCAATATAGGGTGTGTGATAGTCAGTTCTTTCTGAGACTGGGTAATTTATAAAGGAAAGAAGCTTAACTGACTCACAGTCCCACATGACTGGGGAAACCTCAGGGAACTTAAAATCATGGTGGAAGCAGAAGCAAACACGTGTTCCTTCACATGGCGGCTTGAAGGAGAAGTGCAGAGTGAAGCGGGGAAGGCCCTTTATAAAACCATTAGATCTTGTGAGAACTCACTCACTAGCACGAGGACAGTATGGAAGTAACTGCCCCTATGATTCACTTACCTCCCACCAGGCTCCTCCCACGACACATGGGGATTATGGGAACTACAATTTAAGATGAGATTTGGGTGGGGACATAGCCAAATTTATTCAGGGAGAGAAGGTAGATTAGTGATTGCTTAGAACTTGAGAGGGAGAAGAGAAATCATTGTAAATGGATAGAGAAATCCTTTAGGGTAATGTAAATGCTCTAAGATTTGATTCAGTGGTAATTATACAACTGTGTATATTTGTATTCGGGTTATAATTTATAATATAAATGTGTATATTTGTATTTGGGTTCTCCAAGAAATGGGGGAAGGGAGCTTATTCTTGTAATTGGGGCAATGAGATAAAAAGCAAGTAAAAATATAGTTATGCTTGATGAATTTTCAAACCTATCTAGTCCTTTCGATAATATCTTGTTCCTTTATCATATTTAAGAAGTATCTTTAAACATTTATGCATAGTTATTTTTGCAGTCTATCATCTGAAGTCCTGGTGTTAGTTTTCTCATGTGTTCTTTAGTTTTGGTTTGTGAGCTCATGGCCAGCAGAGCTTTCTCTGGGTGCATTTCAGTTGGCCTGGAGAGAGGACACATTCTTCTAGAGTATATTAGCTTAGGCTAGGCTTCTCGGACCATCATCAAACTATAATCACCTGCATGTTAATTCTTTAGCATGAATCTGACTCCAGACCTATGTAGAGCCAGGCCAGTTTTCCAGATTCTCAGGGGAGAGATTGCGTTTCTACATCTATAACTCAGGCTAAGGCAGTTTCCTTCTCTCTTTGATTTTGTGGATTTTTATTTTTTATTTTTATTCTTTGGTTACATATTTTCTGTCAAGATAGAACCCTTTGAGGAGGTTGGCTGTGGAGGTCTCACATTTAATGTGATGCGTCTCAGGTTGTCAAAGCACCACCATTATATTACCTCTGGCTTTTCACCATCAGCTTTTGTTTTTGGTCTCTGGTTTTTCTCTCACTTTCTGATAATCTTAGTATACATTTTAAAAGGTGTTCATTATATGCAGTCCAGAATTTCTAGGTGGCTTGTGGAATTGGGGTAGGATCTTGTGTCATCCATTGCCAAGAAAAGAAGTCAACATATTAATTTTGATGTGGAAAAAGGAAACTGGAGAAGTTTCACAAATAAAGGTTTCCTTTTCTCAGTAAATTGGAGGTGAGATTCTCTGCTGTAAGTTATGGAAGAGGGACAGGTTTGAGGTCTCCAGTGACTAATGAAGGTTTGCAAGGTTTATAACAACTGTGAGTGATGGGCATGGTGAAGAGTGGTTACAAGGACTGGTTAGCAGCAATAAGGGATTCACCTAAAGTTGACTAAAAGTGGAGGTTTCATCCCCGTTGTTGAAAATGATAGTTGGAAACATAGATTATCCCAGAAAAAGGAGGATAACCCTTCATGTGAAGTCTCTTTTATAGACAGAGCAACCAGTAACATCATTGTATTAGTCCATTTTCATGCTGCTAATAAAGACATACCTGAGACTGGGCTATTTGCAAAAGAAAGAGCTTTAATGGACTCACAGTTCCATGTAGCTGGAGAGGTCTCACCACCATGGAGGAAGGCAAGGAGGAGCAAGTCACATCTTACATGGATGGCAGCCGGTAGAGAGACAGTATCTGTGCAGTGAAACTCCCATTTTTAAAACCATCAGATCTCATAAGACTTATTCACTATCATGATAACAGATGGAAAAAATCCACCTCCAAGATTCAATTACCTCCCATCAGGTTCCTCCCATGACACATGGGAATTATGGGAGTACAAATCAATATGAGATTTGGGTGGGGACACAGCCAAACAATATCAGTCATTCTGTGTGTGCTAAGGGACACAGGTCATGGCCTTCAACAGGGTTGGAAGAGCAACGTGCCGTGGGTATGAAACTGCATGGCAATTTCTGCCTGGGGCTCACTCAAGTTTCATTTTTCTGCCACCTTTCCTTTATTTTCTCGTGATTTTCACACAGCAGTTTCTTGAATAAATTGTATTTCAAAGAAACATCTCTTGAAGTATGAGTTACCTGAGTGTTTTGCCAGGGAAAATCAAGAAGCTGCTTTGCTGAACACGTTGTGTCCCTCTTGGTTTTTCAGTTCCTGCGATGATAACATCCTATCCAAATACTACCCTGGCCACACAGGGGCAAAAAAAGGAGATGAGCTGCACAGCACATGGTGAGAAGCCCATTATAGTCCGCTGGGAGAAGGAGGACCGAATCATTAACCCCGAGATGGCTCGTTATCTTGTGTCCACCAAGGAGGTGGGAGAAGAGGTGATTTCTACTCTGCAGGTAAAAGCATGGCAAATACAACACAATGGAATGAACTTTATTGGAAGAATAAGTCTTTCCTTTTACACAAGTGGGTGCAGATAAGTAGCAGATAATCTTTTGGAATTTATTTACGAGGCACCATTTTTCTTCCCTCTCACACAGTGAGATTACTGAATGGCCTTCAAAAATAGTGCTTCAGCCTAAGTGTTATTAAGAATAGGATTATTATGAACGCAGCAGGAAACACAAGTGTAATAAAAAAAAGTGAGAAATAAGGTTTTTAAATGACAGTTAATCCTTGAGGACTGACAGCCTATGCTGTGCACATGTTTTAACTTCCTGCAAAAAGAAAAATGAGATGGGCTTTGGACAAAAATATTATCATAAAAAATATTTTGCTTCTTTGGAAAAATCCAAAGTAAAAATATTCTGTCGTTAAGAGAGGATCACAAAAGCTAGAGAAAAGCACTGTGAGTCATGAACTGGGTTGTGCTGTTATCGTGGGGATGGAGGATGATACTGTAACACACACAGGGAGTGTAGGTAGAGAAGCCCTGTGTTTGTAATGCTTACACTGGCTCTCAAACAAGGGTCCATTCCTGGAATCCTGCTAGAACAGGAATCTGATGAGAGTCATGCTGGCTCCCAGCCCTGGCTGCAGTATATAATCTGTTTCTTTGGGCATGGTTGCTTTGGATGCTCTAAAGGTATACCATGAAACAAATGTATATATAGGATTTATGTCAAGCTGACCATGACATCCTGTATAAATTTCACATCCAATTTAATGAGCTACAGCTGACATGGATAATGTTCATGAATCCTATTCATCTACACACTTACAATTATACTGAAATAATTTGTCCTCAGAGGGATATGTGCGTGTGTGTGATTTAGTGTGTGAGAATGTGGAGGAATGCGGGTTGTGTGAGTGTGTATGTGTCTGTGTGTGTTGGGCATGGCAGGAGAACTAAAAGAGTGGAGAGAGAGCTTTACAGCCAGAAGTCATTTTACCTACTGTAAAAGATGAATTTCTTTCTGCTTTACACCTAGATTTTGCCGACTGTGAGAGAAGATTCCGGTTTCTTCTCCTGCCATGCTATTAATTCTTATGGGGAGGACCGTGGAATAATTCAGCTCACAGTGCAAGGTAGGAAGACGATAGCGTAAGAGAATAAACACAGCTGTCTCTGGACGGGAGCTGCATGCTCAGCCTCGGGCATCTGTGCAGCCTCGGCTTGTCATGTAACACTTCCTAATTCCCAGGAAATTCTGAGTATGTGTTACGTCAGTGCTAAAGCAGAATTTTGCAGTGCCTGTGATTATGTCAAAGTAAAGCCCCAAAACGGGGAACAAAGCCCTTCAAGGAACCAGTCAGGATGACAAGCCCATGATAGCCAAGCCCCATGCACATGCACACAAGTATAGCAGTGGAATTTCTTTACTCAATTTTAGGAATCCATGTACTAGGCGATCAGAATGAAAGGGAAATTCAACATTTGGGGCCAAAGTATGTTTTGAGTTAGAGATCCTAGCTAGAATAGTGACATTTTATATCCTCTAGGTTTGGTCCCGTTCTTAAGTGCTTGGAAGTCTTGGGAAAGTGGAATTTCTCCTCCCTAAAATGTGATTCAGAAAAAAAAAAATGCTTCCAAGTAAAAAACGTCTGTTCTTGTCTAATGCAGACAAATCATTTGTGAGCCACACTCAGCATTTCCTCTAGCATTTCATGTCAGAGGTCGTGTGAACTAACTCTGAGTCTTTCTGTTGATGGTGCAGAGCCCCCAGACCCTCCCGAAATTGAGATCAAAGATGTCAAAGCACGCACAATTACGCTCAGGTGGACCATGGGGTTTGATGGAAACAGCCCCATCACGGGCTACGATATTGAATGCAAAAACAAATCAGGTAAGTTCTTTATTTCCTCCAGCTTCATTTCCAACTCACAAAGTTCTTTTGTTTTTCTCCTTATTAATGTAATTTACCTGTAAGTGCACAGCTCAGCTCACAGGAGCTCAGAGGACACCATTTCCACCAGTCAGTCTCCCTCCTTGCTGGAAGCACATCCTGGCTTTCCATTGTGGGAGTGGAGTTTCATGTTGAGGCTCAGCTCTGCTTCTTTCTTTTTTAGTCAACCCAGACTTCAGTCTTGCTTCTGGCTGGACTCCTTGACATTGCAGTCACCTGTCAGCACGTGGGCAGTGGCTGATGGAGCCAGGCCCCCGCCATGACCTTTTCTATCTCACCTGCTCCCTTCACTTCCTGTTTCCCCAGTTGGGGTGACTTTTGTAGAGCCTGATCCCATGTCTTGCACCCAGAGTGCTGAGCTCTAGCCGTGCTTGGTGTCTGTCAGATAAACTGTGCAGTGGTGTTTGGTGCTGGAAAGGGAAAATTCACTCTGCAGCAACCTCCTGGAAATGCCCAGGGACCATCAGTGACACTGGCTGCTGCACGTGGGACCACTCAGTCTAGAGCCCATAAATAAAACTGACCCCACTGCCAGGGCAGGTGTGCCCCTTCATTGTCTTCAAGGAACAATGTCGGGGCCATTTTGAATTTTATGATGCATCAGGCGAGGGTAGAATACCACCACTGTGACCTCTAGTCAGAATTTTCACTATGTCTCATAAAACATATGAGGAATTCGAGCACCACCAGCATGGAAAGGGTTCATAAAATCCTTACTGACCACAAAAGTGGCTTTAGTTTTCACTACCTGGGCACTGCACATTATTTCAGATTACCTGGTTATGACCCATTTAGGATCTTTGGCACTAAAGTTGTAGTAAACAATCAAGCTCAAGGCAGCTGGGACCACAGGTCAGGAGTGAGGAGATGTTCCGGCAAGAGCAAGCCAGGAGCAGGGCCAGGTAATGGTGACTGTGAAGAAAGCAGAGGGGTGGCTCTTTAGGAACTCAGGAGAGCAGCATTTGAAGATTGAGAAGACAGTGGATCAAAGCAAACATCATGTTTTGAAAAGTAGTATCTGTGACTTGCGGGGTTGGAAATGCACATAAGAAAAGATGGAGTGGCTCAAGCCATCAGCCTCTGAGTTGCAAAACTGGGGACCTAGAAATGAGGTGTCACATACATAAGGCCCAAGGAAGGGCTTTCCAGGGGCTGATTGGGCTACAAGTCTCACTGTAGCTGAGAAACGCTGCAGAGCCAGGGCCCTGGGCTCCGCTGTGAGGCACAGTGACCTGGGGGGCTCGCCCAAGACAGTGCTGAGCTAAATGAGTATTTTTTGGCGATGAGGATGAACAAGATTCCCAAGGGCCCAGGGAGGAGAGGCGGATCTTGCCTTTATTCTAAAGAAGTAGAATTACAAGTTCACAGACGCAGGTCTTGAAGTGAAGCAGGTGCTTCTTAGTTGAGGCAAGTACATTTGAGCAGAAACTGTCCTTGAACCTGGTGACAGTGATGAGAGCTCAGACAGACACAATGAGCACCCTGGGGACAGGGACAGCCCTTTATCTCACTGGCTACGCACCGGCTATGGTGCTGCAGGCTGCCTGTGCTATTGATACTGAGCACACAGGTGGCCTCCCCTAGTGGAGCAGCTCAGGACCACCCCTGTCCTCAGGAAGGATCGGGCATTGCCGGATGCTGGTGGCAGGCCCAGGCTTAGTGGTTCGGACCCAGCCTGTGTGGGATTTGCTGCTAGGCCTGTGTCGCACCAGCTCTGCACCTTCACCTGCTCATCTCATCTGTGAAGTGGTTATCACTGCATCCACCTCAAAGGACTGGCAAGGAGACCACAAAGGCCACCAGCTGCCTTCTGCCTCAAGTCCTCCCTTCCCTGGGCCACCCAGTTACTACCCCCTCCTTAGATCCCACATCTCAGCGGCTCACTCAGCTCCATCTCCCTTTCAATCTGGGCCTGTGGCATTATGTGTCATCATATACGTACCTCTGCGATTACTCACAAATATACTGATTAATGCATTTCACCTCCACCATGCTAGAGGCTCCTTGGGGGACCCCTCCACCTAGTAGGTCTATTTTCACCCAGCTCATTTCTCCAACACACAGCACCGCACCTATCATAGGGAGGCACTCGGTGGATGTTGGTGAACTCTGAGAAGGGAAGACGTTGTAAATGCTTTCCTCATTGTCTAGAGCATACTCAACATCTAATAGGTGGTAGTTAGTAGACTGCTCCAGTGTGCAGGAAAATGTTTATGAGTAAAATGCCTCTAAAACCCTCTATGTTAGTTAAACTACCTGCTCAGCATCTAGGAGTCCTCACTATCTCCCCACTCCCCCTGGGGTTCCCAAAGGCAGGGACTCTGGTTCTCTGTGTCCTGGGATCCCCAGCACCCAGCACAAAGTCTGTCAAGTGAAGAGTGTACTGTAAATGTTTATTGCATTTAATTTACATGCAGTTGAAACCTAAAAATCATTATGCACAGCATCTTTAAATGCATAAAATGATCATGGTTTATATAACCAAAGCAGGAAAGCTCCTTATCTATAAAGCCAAGTACAGGAGGGATTGAGGGAGAGTCTTCCCATCCTTCATGCTCCACTTCATCCAGAGACAGGGCCAGTGGTATGGCTAAGATGTTTACACAGCCCTGGAGCAAGTCATTTTAAGGGTCGGCATTGATCCCAGGAGAATCACCGGGGAAAAGCCCACAGGACAAGCAGATCCAACTCCATGACCAAGGTCTCCAGCAGGAACCTGCAGAACTTCCATTACTTTCAGTTTGGAAGCCCTGGGAGGAAGGAGCTGTGCTGAGAGTAGATAGCACCTGTACTCACTGCTGTACAAGGTGTGCTAATCAGATGTTTCATGTATTACTTGCTCCCTCAATATACTTTTGGTGTGTAAAAATTACAACCACAATTTAAGTGAGTGCAGTTTTAGACTGAGTACATAGAAAACAGATCCTTCAAGTATTAATAACAGCCTAAATGTCACTTCTTCCAGAAAGCCTTCCCTGACTACCTATTCCTCTTCACTATTCATAGCATGCCTTAAACACTTGGTGGGCCTATGAGTGTTAATTTACTATCTGCACCCCATGGGACAGTTGTTCACCTGTGGGCCATAGTGAGCCCTGAGGGCTGGGATTGTGTCTGACAAACCCTATGCTATGTCCCTGCACCCCTCATAGTGCCTGGCACATATCCTAGACTCGTATTAACCGTTAGTCAAATTGTTGACTCTCAACTCCTGTTTTAGGCAATGGTGAAATTACCCTCAAAAGTTTTCCTTTACTTTTCATTAATTTTCAAAGGAAGCAACATATTACCAATATATTAAAATACTTCACATTCTTAACCAAAAGAACTTCTGCAAGTGACCATTCACTCTATACTTGAACAATCCTAGAAACAGAGACTCACTAACCCAGGAAGGACAGCTCTGCCTTTGACCAGCTGTGACTGCTACAAGTTCTTACATTTATTGCACCAAAATAGACCTTCCTGGATCCAGTGGCTCTCTTCCATCTCTAAACCATTTGGCCAAATGACAGTCCTCTCAGGATTTGACATAAGATGATTTTCCTCAGTTTACTGTTTTCCAGGAAACACTGAGCATCCCAAGTCCTTGTTCTTGTGTCTCTTGTCATCATCTCTTGCCACCTCCCTGACTCTGGTCATGCCCAGTGACAGCACCAGAGGCATCATCCAACCAGGCACCAGTACAGTGAAACTGTGCCTTCCTCATCTGGAATATTCTTCTTCTCTGCAGCTGGCAATTATACAGGCTGCTTTGGTTGCCACATTTTCTGGTTCCCAGGGACTACTGCTTCTCCTCTAGTGGACCCAAGCCACCTTTAGCATCCTTTACATCATCCTGTCTGGAGACCACCAGCAGATCTGTCTGCAGTTTGCTGCCTCCCTTTATTCCCTTCCTTGGAAGGCAGCCTGCCCTTCAGAGTCTGTTTCTCTGGTGGCCCCTCCTGTCCACGGTTTCTCTGGTGGCCCCTCCTGTCCACAGTTTCTCTGGTGGCCCCTCCTGTCCACGGTTTCTCTAGTGGCCCCTCCTGTCCATGGTACCTCTGATGCCTCCCTCATATCCCTGGTTCCTCTGGTGACCCCTCCTGTGCACGGTTCCTCTAGTGACCCTTCCTGTCCCCAGTTTCTCTGGTGGCCTCTTCTGTCCCTGGTTTCTCTGGTGCCTCTCTCCTGTCCACAATTTCTCTTGTCCCTCCCTCCTGTCCAGGGTGCCTCACAGGTCTCTGACCGGGCTTCAGAAGCATGGCCAGCTCCGTCACACCCTGGAAAGTAACCAGGAAACATAGACTCTGACACAGAAGGTGCATTCCCCCAGCCCTCCTCTTCTCTTGGGCTTCCCACCCCCAGTTCACCCTGAGGACTGTTATCCTTGAGAAGAAGACAGAGGGAAAGGAGTTTTCCTGTGTCCCCACCCCTCCTCCTATTCCCCAACATGGAGGGCCTGCTCCTTCTCCCAGCTACCTCTCCATTGTTAAGCCTTTTTCTGTAATTCCCCTCTAGAACTTTCAGTCACCCTCACTCATTCTGGTCTTTAGCCTCTAATAGCACTTCCTCATGTCAAGTCCACTCTCTTATGTTAGTCCTTGCTGCCCTTGCATCCACTGGATTTGGGGTATCTGACCCCCAAGGTGAGCTCCCCACAAGCACCCAGTGCAGCCTCACTGGTGCCTGTCAGCTCCTCTTTACTTCCTTACAGCATTTGCTTGGAACTGCAGAGGTTGCAGTGGGACTCTGAATTCCCCATCCTCCTACACCTCCAGTTTCCCTGGAGCAAGCCATGGCATCCTCCCTACTCTTTCAATGAATGCTTCTGTTAAGTTCTTCCTAAACCAGGCTGCAACTCTGAGCCTATACAGCCCTCTCAGTCTTCCTGCAAACCCACAGATGGTACAATCATATTTGGCCAAAATTTTTTTCTCTTGCCTTTGACCAAACGATTTCTCTGCATTGTCAAGTCAATAACTTGTCAGAAGGTCTTCTAAGCAACGGAGACTTTTAGCCGGTGCCTGGAAATATTGAAATCCTGTCCTATTAGGTGTTTTCAGAGACTATGTGGAGGTCATGCATTATGGAAAAATGACCTTGAGCTTGGAGACAGCTCAGGTGAGGCCAAATCCCAGCCTTTCTTACTAGCTTTGTAACAGGGCTTCGGTTACTTGACTGTCACTAAGGAAATAAAGGCCTTACCTTGGCAGGATGTTGTAAAATTTTAATCAAATAAAACAGTCTGTCCAAACTATGCATCAGAATGACCCAGATAGGGAGCCTTTTTAAAAGCACAGGTTTCTGGGTGCCATTCCTCAGAGACTCTGGTTTAGTATGTCTGAAAGCAGAACTGTCAAAAAGCCCCAAGGTGTTTCCAATGTGCCCACGGATTTGGGAGCCATGGAAGTCATGTTTTAAAATGCCCAGCACATTGCCTTGATGGGATGATGAAGCTGAAAATTGAGATGTAAATATAACTAGGGAGAATGCACCATTGACCAAATAAAGAAATTCTTAGGAGTAAATCACACACAGAAATGTATGCATGGACATCCAAGATCTGAAGAGGCAAGTGTGAATGGGGAGAGTCTGGGAAGGCCACGGACAGGAAGGGTGAGGATGGGTTTTGTAATGGGTCCCCCAGCCCACTGGAGGGAATGGGTGGTGGTTTCTACAGACACAGAGAAAATGCAGCATCAGAGAGGGCTTATAAGTCATAGCGGGAGATTGTTGTACAAGGCAGTGTCACTGAGGTATAGGCTGAGCTAAAGAAACCTACAGGGCATGGATATGGAGGTGCCCAGTGACCACCAAGAGGGGACTGTCCCCTCCCTACCCAGGTCTACCATATGCCTTGGATTGGTGTAAGGGAACTGCAGTCATGGACACACCTCTCCAGGCTGTCTGCCAACTCCCACACAAAAACCTCCAGTGAAGATAGCTCTATCTTCATTGGCCCCATCAGTTCTGGAAAATTCCATGTTGCCTGGGCAGAGGCATCAACCACCACAACTGTCTACCTCCTCCTGGGGCTACTTAGCAAATGTCTCTGTGTCTTGCAGCACCTGGCATTCCTCCTCATCCTCCTACACATCTCTGCAGAAGGCCTGGCTTTCTCTCTGTGGGGCAAGGCTCATTGGTGTGTGTCATTGCATTGATACAAAATTTCCTTTCCTCATTTGTCTTCTATTGAATCACATTCTTCTCCTCATAAATTTTTTTCCAACTCTTCTCTTTTTATTTCATGTTCTTCTACCTCTAATCTTCTTGATTCAATATATGCTTTTTCCTTGTAACTGCAATATTGTCAGCTTCTATTAGGCTCCATTCTCTGAGAAGTTAAAGCATCAAAAAGCAGTCTTTAAGCCACATATTTTTTCTTCAATTCCAGAAAATCTCTTGCATTTATGTTTAAATCTGGACAGAGAAGTCCTCCAAACTGCCATACTCACCCTTAGTGTGACAAAGTGATTGGCCTCATTCCCAAGACTCAGAGGTCCATGTATTTGTGGTTTATTTATCTATTAAACATTAATATACTATTTATCTACTGTGAGCCGGGCTAGCAATAGGGATAGAAGACTGGGTATGGCCAGCATGGCCTCTGCCCGCCTAGAACTTCAAGTCCAGCAGGGAACACAGATTATCCATGGCAGACTTACTTGTGTGGTAAGCACCACCAAGGCAGACTCTGAGGAAGGTGGGAATCTGTAGGCATCATCTCTGTCTACTGTCTTGGAGCCTCCTTTGTTCATCCCCAGCCAACGCCAGCTGTTGACCACCCACCCACAATCAACACTGCCCAAACTCTTTTGATATAAGAACCATGTATTGACATTCTCATCCTTACGTGAAGCCCTAAAATCAGCAGATACAAAATGTCACAGATTCAATGATAACATTTCACACGAAACAGGTGCTGCTGTTATCATTAGCTATGGTTGAAAAATAATTCCTACAACCAAGGATTTGGCACTAAATGATTTCAAAAACATAGAATTGCAAAATATGTTTGGTAATCAGGATGTATCCTGGAATGAGATTGGTTTGTATGGGATCATCTTATTTTTACCACACTTTATTTCAGGAGGGAAGGATCTGGTATAGCTTGAAGTTTTGCTGGTTTTCAAAACCTTTTAGAACCAGGGATTTCGGGGGGACCCAGGGTTACCATTCCAAACCATAGTTTATCATACTATCCCATACAGTGAGTGCTCACACTGGCCGTTGTCCACTCCACTGACCTGAGCTTCCACCACTGGAATTTCCCTTCTGTAATCTCCCCCAGTCCGCTGAGCTGTGCTTCCTCCACCGCCCTCCCTGAAATCACCTGGCTTGTTGCCCCATGTCCCTCGCAGCGTGGATAATGAGTGTGGGGTGCCACATCCCCTCTGATAGCCAACTCTGCCAGAAAGCTGGGAACATTGCATTGAGAAATCACTTGGAGTGTAATTTTTCTTTCTTTCCTTTTTTTTTTTTTTTTTTTTTTTTTGGTTTATAATTCCTGCTTGTGAACTTTCAAAGGCAGAGGAAAAAAACTCACATCTCTATCTCTTCTTTTTTGAAAAACAAAACCCAAAAGACTCCTGGGATTCTGCTCAGAGAACCAAAGATGTTTCCCCTCAGCTGAACTCGGCCACCATCATTGATATCCACCCTTCCTCCACCTACAGCATCCGCATGTACGCCAAGAACCGGATTGGCAAGAGCGAGCCCAGCAACGAGCTCACCATCACGGCGGACGAGGCAGGTACGTGGGACCAGGCAGCATCTTGCTCTGGAGGAGCTCGGGAGCTAACTCTTTAGGGCTCAGATGCTTAAATGCAGAAGCAGACCTTTGCCCGTGCTAGGCGGAGGTCTTTGATGCGTGCTCTCCATGGTTCTATACCCTATAAAAAACGCAGACAGCACTCTGCATCTTACTTTGAAGGCACTGCTCTTCAAATAGGATTTAGTTCAAGTTTCCCATATCCAAGACTTAAAAGAAAGACATATGAGGCTAACAATCTAGTGAGATTCAAAGAATCATGCCGTTTTACAATTCCTTTGTTTGGACACACGGAATCCAGGTTGACAAGAGAACCGTGAGCGTATTTCTTGCCTGAGACCCTGTGAAGTCCAGTGTGGGAGGAAGGAGTAACGCTTAACTAAGAATCTGTGTGGAAGATGTGGAAAGGGGAACAGATTATTGAATTGACTGAAAACATCAACATTTAAAAATAATTTTTTTGCTCTTTTTGCCATTACAAATAACACCGTATTTAGTGTTGCAAATTCAGCAGATAGAGATAAGCATTGCAGAGAAAGCAAAACAGCTTCCATCATTTTCCCACCTAGAGCTAACCCAGGAACAGGCAGATACAACAGGTTAAATAATTTCATCACCCATACACACACAGGCACTCACCATGTATCCACACCCCTTAACACACAGTGGACCACTCATGGTTCCTGGGGGTGAAATTAACAGGTGTGCAGAGAACTGAGCAATGAGGCAATGGTCCATGAATGCTGATTGTCAACCCGCCTCCTGGCAAGAGGAGAGGAAGCCACTGTGCTTGGGTTTCTCCCAGGATGAAAAATAAGGAGTGCATGCCTGGCTCATTTCTTGGAGGGAAAGGGTGTCCAGCTCCCAAACCTTCCTCTTCTTTTCCTGTCCACCATCAGTGCAATCAGCCACTCCCTACTACAGGAAAGCTGGCACCTTAGTCTCAGATCCCTGTTTCTCCATCACCAAGATTAAGTTGATTGCCATACCCAGATGGCTAACAGAAGACCAGAGGTTTGTTCCAACTTTCAATAAAGGTTGTTCTTGGCTTCCTTCCCACCACCTTATCTCTGCTACCCTCAGTAACAGCATCCCAAATAGAAATCGAGGTTATGTATCTCTCAAGTACTTTTCTGCAATTGGTAATAATATCTCTTACCATGTATTTAACAAATCTCACATTGCCAAACAGGTCAATTATTTTCAGTTTTCATTAGTATAAACACCACTACAATGGACATCCTGGTGGTATGTGTTTTACCATTTCCAAGATCATCTTCTTAAATTAAATCCTAAGAAGTTGATGGCTGGATCAACCAAATGCAACATTTTCATGCTTCTGATATTTGTAATCAATGTAGTCTTCAAGAGAATGGGTTAAAATGTATAATTTTTCCTCAACTGCAGAGGAGTGCCCATTTCTCAATGCTGGAAGACGTCAGTTCTTGAAAATTGTTTTCAAGAGTGAGTGATAGAAGACCTTTATGCTGAAGTGCCTGAGAATGAGCCATTTCTGAGACTAGGATTCTCTGTAGGATTTCTCATCTGCAAAATGGACATTACAATGCCTTGTTCCTTACACAGACATATCTGATCATTGAAAAATATCTCAAGCTCTAAAAGTACTTCACATGTCTCAGAAAGAAGTGGGAAATAAGTGTTAATCTGTTCCTGCAAAAATAGAATTTTGTTTAATTATGTATGTAAACAACCCACGAGCTTCCTCAGATCCCTGGGCTTTCATTATGCTGGATACTTAGAGAGAATAAGCTGTCCCCATCCTTCAGCCCAAAATGTCATCTCTGACTTCTGCTCAATCTTCTCCTTCCCTCTCAGTGCCTTTTCTAATCCCACCCCATCCCAGCCACCTCCTCAGGAAAACAGCATTTTTTGGGTGGTGCATTTTGCACCTGCTTTTCTGATTGCCATTATTAATGCTGCTGTTTCTGCTTTTTTCTTCGTTTCCTCTGTGACCTCCACTGCGGCTGGCAGTTGCCATGGCAGCAGCTCTCTCCCTGCCAGAAGGCCAGGTGAACAGCCTCCGGGGTGCTGGTCTGCAGGGCAGCTGCCTGGCATGTCTGCAGACAGATGCAGATGCCGCCTCTTTGGCTCCCTGGCTGGCCTTTTGCATTGTATCTGAAGTGCTGGCTGTGGCAGCCTCACACAGCCTCTCTCCTTTAATATTCAGAGGAGCTAAGGGGAAATGAAAGGAAAGGAGCAGGCTCCAGAAATGGAAAGCTACAGCAGAGAACTTGTCTTTGTCTTGGTGCATAGGTTTGCATGACTGAAATTAAAAAGTCAATTTCCCATGTGTGACTTACCTCCAATGGAGTGCAACTGCTCTGACCAAAGCCATCCTTAGAGTGTTCAGCAGGGGCTGGAGACACTGCTTCCACTCCCCAGCAGGCGAACCCAAAGGCACATCTTTTTAGGAGCTGTAGCTATCTTGAGGTGACCTTGTCCCGCTCTTCCCTTACTCCTCATATGGGAGCCTCTGGAAGCTGTTGGCCCATTCACTTTTGCTATAACATAGTACCCAAGTCTTGGGCACATGAGGACGCCTCCCCCAATGCTACTACTTTGCAATGACACTCAGTGACTCCCCAGAGCCCAACGCCCAGCACCAACCTGCCTTTTCATGCTCCCAAACCCTATTGTTGTGCTTCTTCCCTTGTCTGGAAGGCACTACAAGTTCCACGTCCCCTTTTCCATGCTCTTCCTTGAAAAGACAAGTTCAAAGATGCCTTCCTCCCTAGTGCAATGTCTTTGTCCATCTCCTGGGTACAGTTAGTGACTCCTCAGCTCAGCACAGAGGAGGGATTTTACTGACAGTAGCTTTTGAGGCATATCATCATGTCTCCATGGACCCTGTTGTCCATGATGACATGGGGGGGCTGTGACCCCCTCCACATCAGGAGTCATGGACACTCACACTTCTGGACCTTGTGTGTTTCTGGCATAAGGGAGAGGAACGTGTGAGATGAACAGTTATAAACACTACTCACAGTATTGCCTTTAGGATGGGTGCCACAATGAGCAGAGTATGTGCGTGTGCATGTGTTTATTGAGAAAATATATCCTGAATTAAACCCACACTGAAATTCTGAAGGGTGCTCTGGTCTGAATGTTCATGCATCCCCTTTTAAATTAATATCAGGAAACCTAATTCCTAATGCAATAATATTAAGAAGTGGGGCCTTTAGGAAGTGAGGGTGGACCCCTCATGAATAGAGTCAATGCCCTTATAAAATAGGCCCAAGGCCCAGTAAGATCACTTACCCCTTCTGTCACGGGAGAGCTCAGGGAGAAGGCACCATCTATGAACCGGAAGAATGAGCCCTCACCAGACACCAAACCTGGCCTCTTGATCTTGAAATTCTCAGCCTCTAGAAATAAATTTCTATAAGAAATAAACTTCTGGGCCAGGCACAGTGGCTCACGCCTGTAATCCCAGCAATTTGGGAGGCTGAGGCAGGGGGATCACTTGAGGTCAGGAGTTTGAGACCAGCCTAGTTAACATGGTGAAACCCTGTCTCTACTAAAAATAGAAAATTAGCCAGGTGTGGTGGTACATGCCTATAATTCCAGCTACTCAAGAGGCTGAGGCAGGAGAATAGCTTGAACCCTGGAGGTGGAGGTTGCAGTGAGCTGAGATTGCACCATTGCACTTCAGCCTGAACAATAAGAGCAAAACGCCATCTCAAAAACAAAACAAAACAAAAAAGATGTACAAACTATGCTGAGTTCAAAGTCTGTAGGTGAAATTTGGCTCAGCGACTGTAGTTTGCTGACCCTTCAATGAATGGAGGATGGGAACTATGGCTCGCTGAGGGTGTACAGTCAGACTCTGGAGTGGCCACTCCATGCTTCACTCCACCTCATTGCTGCCAAGCAGGAACTCAAGAGTAACTCAAAATTTAGATTTTGAGCTGAAATTTCCAGATTTTAAAAATTAATACTGAGTTTAGAAGTTTGGCACAACACTAAGCAGACTCACATCCACAGGCCTGGTCTATTGCGGGCTGTGGTTTACAGCCTGGGAAGTGCCCTATTCCATCAGGATGGGGGAGGGCATCTCTAGCTCCAGAGGCAGCCATTTCATGGTTGGTCACTGGAGCTGTGATGGGGGCTGTATTCTTCCCCCATCTTCTTTACCCTCAGCCTTCCTGTCCTATCCTTTTACCTTTCTCTACTTTTCTTTATGAAGTCCATGTTGGTCAGGCTGGTCTCTAACTCCTGACCTCAGGTGATCTGGCCAGCTAGGCCTCCCAAAGTGCTGGGATTATAGGCATTAGCCACCAAGCCCAGCCTATGTATGTTTTTGTTTTTGTTTTTTTTTAAAGAAAGAATAACATGGGCGCATAAAGCTCAAAATTTGTACTGTCTGAGTCTTTACAGAAAAGTTTATGGATCTCTGATGAAATCTGGCCACCATGGGAATTTGAGTTTTAGATTTCTGCTGTATCTACTGCAAAGGTTAGTGAGGAAGGGACTGCTACCATTGGCATAGTGTCCCTACCTAATGTTGGGAAATCACGTTGCTCCAATCCCAAAATGCTGAGTTTATTTGCATGTGAAAGTGCACAAAGCATAATCATACCACTTTAATACACTTGACCTCGGAGAACAGCCATGAAGCCAAGACCACAGCATTCAGCACAGTCTTCTCGGCTTCCCCAACCGCTCGTAGCACCAGCAGCCCCTGCAGTAAAGGGGCAGTAAAGGGAGTCAGTGGAGACACAGTCGGAGTTAACGAGGTCAACTGTTAATGGACTTGAAGTGTGTCTCTTTGACGCGAATCAGCCACAAGACACGTGGCATTCACAGCTGGCCCTTGCTGCAGACCAGCCTCCCCATTAGCAGCTGCCCCCTGCAGGTCGTGAGTCACTTAGTGCCTTGTGATTGGGTTCGGAGTGGCTACTCCCTTCATTATTTTCACTATAAATCTGTGCATAGAACGTGCAGCTTCCATTAGTGGGTGCTCACTCGTTGAAACACCACTGAATTTCACAGACCATCAGAGAACGGAAGGTGTGGATTATGGAAGGGTCACGATGCAGAGTTGCTGGGTTTCCAATGAATCTGGCACTGAGTTAAGTCCTTGCCTCATCTGTCCTCCCATTTCGGGGGCAGCAGCTGTGATCTGGGAGAAAAGTTTTCTATGTGCTGAGGTTGGGCAGAGGGTGAGAGGATGGAATGAGGACAGAAGGAATAAAAGCCAGGAGCATGTGAAACAAACATAGGGATAGCTGTGCTATTAGGGCAGAGGGTGACATCAATGTGTTCTTCAGTAAGAGTCAAATACACAGCGTGCACTTAGCAAGAAGAGCTGAGCACGCCCCACACCCAAACAGGCCTTCAGTGATTGGCTTCTTTAGATTTTTGTCATTCTCCTGCATCCTGGGTTTGCAGAAACTTTGGAAAGTAAACCTGACAAAAGTTATTAGCCTTTTTGCTGTCCCTCATACATACGGTATAGTCCTGTCTGCTATCTTCAAATGTTCTGGAATAGTTCTTGAATGTTCTGAAATGTTCTTCCTCTCTTCCCTTACCACTTTCAAATATTATCCTCCAAGAATCTGATCCTGACCACCCTGTTAAAATTCAACCCACTGCTCACTCCAGTGGGTCACCTCCTTACCACTCTCCTTCTAACAGTCATATATATCACCACCCAGGATACTGTATGAGTTGTTGATTCATTTTCCTTATGGTCTGTTTTGACCAGGAGAGGTGGGATTGCCTGCTCTGCTCTCCAACTGCTGTATCCCAGGCACCTAGAATGGTGTTCGGTGCTAACTAATTAAATAAGTAGGTTAAATAAATGAGACATTTATTTAATAAATAGTTATTACATGACTTCAGCCTTTCCCCATCTAGGCAACAGCTATTCTTTGTTGTATTTTGATTTTTGCTAAACACTGTTTTGGTTCCCTTTGTCCAACACAGAGCATGCCTCTCACCCACCCAACTCCTGTAGAAGACAAACACATGTTTGTAGAATTATGCAGCTGTTCCTCACTTTTTAAAAAAAAAGTTGGTTTTTTTGTTTTGTTTTGTTTTACTTTTGTATCCCAGTCTTTGCCTAGTTTAGGATGTGGCTTATAGAAGGCAAATCTCCCTATCAGAACCAGAGGCAAAAACGTGAGAGTGGTTCCCACTGGGGCAATTGAGCCCAAATCAATTAATGTTGAGGCCCCAAGATGCTGGTTGAAGCCAAGACATTGAGACAGGAAAGAGAGTATTTTAAGAGCAGAATGGAGCACCGAGGCTTGAGTCCCAGCTCTCAGAGGGACACAGGAGCTGCTGGGCAGTTAGGAGGCTGTCCAGCTGAGGAGGGACAGAGGCAGAGCCAGTGTGCAGCCAGAAGGACGAGTACAAAGAAGCAAAGCAGAGATCCATGCATTTTGCAGTCAGGAGGTGCCTGTCATTCCTCTGTTTTCAGCCAAACAGAATTAATTCCCTTGCCTTTTACCTTTGTATGTATAATAGAAATTATAAAGATGGTCTTTGCTTATTACAGTTTTACAGTTTAACCAGTTTTGACTTCTGCAGAAATGCAGAGTTTATTTTGAAAAGTCACTTTCTTTTATTTATTTATATATATATATATATATATTTTTTTTTTTGAGACAGAGTCTTGCTCTGTTGCCCAGGCTGGAGTGTGATGGTACGATCTCAGCTCACTGCAACCTCTGCCTCCTGGGTTCAAGCAATTCTCCTGTCTTAGCCTCCCCAGTAGTGGGATTATGGGCATGCACCACCACACCCAGCTAATTTTTGTATTTTTAGTAGAGACCAGGTTTCACCATGTTAGCCAGGCTGGTCTTAAACTCCTGACATCGGGTGATCTGCCTGCCTTGACCTCTCAAAGTGCTGGGATTACAGGTGTAAGCCACTGTGCCCAGCCTTGGAAAATAACTTTCATTGTTAATCTTTTACCTCTAGCCTTCTCCTTCCCCAGGAAATAAGCTAAATATGCAGGGTTGGGAGTACAGGGTAAGGAAGCCAATTCTGCTTTCTCTGTATATTACATTTGAAACCATGTAAGTAAATTCTTAAATGTCCAATGTCAACACAGTTTTCAAATTTAGTTAAATAAGAGGATATACCCAATGATTTCTCCTTCATACATTTTGCATTGGGAACTCAATCTGCTTTGGATTGTAATTTTATCAGCATCATTGGCAATGAGATGAGAACCTATGAAAAAAACTACAGCTCAGGAGTTATACAGAAAGCAATAAAATTCTTAAAGAAGGCACATTTTTTACAATTTAAAACTTTTGAAAGTAATGTTTTAGTAATGTAGTAGAAAATTTAGTGCCCTTTGTAAAACACAAGCAAACAAAAAACCTTCCTAATGATACAAAGCACAGCCCTAATGTGTGTGTGTATAAGTTAGATTTTTTTGTGTGTGTTTGTCTGGACTTTTTTCATCACTTTTTTTAAAGAGGAGAGATCCAAATGCTTTCACTTCAGGGAACAGGCAGAATAATAAATACATTACTGACAAATTACTGCAGCATTGGCAGGCTAAATAATAAAGCTGTTACATGCTTAAAAATGGTCAAGTCTGTCCTGGAGAAAAGAACTGTGCCCCCTCTTCTTTCTCAGTGGAGACCTTCATAAAATACCAGACCTGGGCCTGGCATGGTGGCTCACACCTGTAATCCCAGCGCTTTGGGAGACTGAGTGGGGCAGATTGCTTGAAGCCAGGAGTTTGAGACTAGCCTGGGCAACGTGGCGAAACCCCATCTCTACTAAAAATACAAAAAATCAGCTAGGCATGGTGGCACATGCTGTAGTCCCAGATACTTGGGAGATTGAAGCAGGAGAATTGCATGAACGCAGGCGGTAGAGGTTACAGTGAATAAGATCGTGCCACTGCACTCCAACCTGGGCAACAGAGTGAGACCCTGTCTCAAGAAAAATAAAATAAAATAAAATACCAGACCAGATTGAGAAAGCAAGTTATTCCCAAATCATGATTACATTATAGAATTTATGCTTTCTGACAGAATTGAGGACATTCTTGTAAACACTTTGCTAGCACCTTTAATTATGAATACATCTCAACTGGAAAATCAGGGCTGCAATTCTTTCCTGCCATCTTCCTGAGAGGACCACACCAAAGGTCACACCCCAGGCAGCCCAAAGGATTGAGGATGGGGCAGTGTCCCTGACATTGCCTCCAATTCCTAACAAACTGGCTTCTTGTTAACTTCAGTTAAGTGTAA
This sequence comes from Cacajao melanocephalus, assembly GCA_963573385.1. Classification (NCBI taxonomy): domain Eukaryota; kingdom Metazoa; phylum Chordata; class Mammalia; order Primates; family Pitheciidae; genus Cacajao; species Cacajao melanocephalus. The sequence continues at coordinate 52,846 of CAUYLG010034960.1, read as the reverse complement.
CTAAATTAAAGTAACCCAGCATCAGTATAGCTGTCAGACTTGAAAATCATTTTTCAAGAAGGATTTTTACAGAAAACCGTGTGCTTTTCAATGAGCACAGAATTATAAGTGTGTGAGGGAAATCCAACCCATGAGTTTTTATTGAGTTTGATTTTCAAAGTTTCCTGCCTAAGAGCTTGACCCCGTGAGCAAGAAATTGGGCACAGAGCCTTAGCAATAATTATCACCATTAGCTGGATGCCAGCCTCTCCCTCAGCCCCTGTTCTGGACATTAACTTCAGTTCTAGCAGAGCCTTTGTGCTTTTGGAATTAATAGATCTAAGAGGCTGCAGCACTCCAGACTGCCAGCTGTCCCCAGACCTACTGAGGAAGGGATGCACGCTCAGCATTTCAGCATCTACAAATTGCTTTACCCCTTCAAAGCAAGGACTCGCCTGGGCTCAGGTCCCGATGCCATGTAGAGTATGCTGGGTGACCAGAGACATGCAAAGACGGACATGCAAAAGTATGCGCACACTACAAGGACAGGTCCCCAGGCCCAGGCAGGGATAAACTGCAGCGGGAGGCCCACAGGCATGGGCAGGAAACCCTGATGGAGGGAGAAGAAAGCACCAGGGCAAAGGCTCTGGTCTGCCCAGGGGTCTCGTGTGTTGTGGACATGACTGGGACACAGGACGCATTGGGAGTATGCAGAACAAAAGCCTGAGGAGGATGGCAAGGTGCCATCTGGGAGCAGAACATTACTAGGGCGGGTGAACGGTGTGAAGTGCGCACTGGGGCCATGTCCCTTTTAAAGAGTACAATAGAGACCAGAATTAATGTTTAGGGACTAAATAGAAACTGTCACCAGGCATAGAGGTGGGGTGGGAGTGGGGCATCAGAGTGAGGGACTCGGAGATCCCCAAGAGGGCAATCGTGGAGAAAGCAGAGGACAGGAGGGGACAGCATCGGCAAATGTGTGAATGAGGGGTACAGGGAACGTGCAGCCCAGAGACCTAACTCCCACCTCCTCTCTCTCCACGGTTCCTGCCTTTTAACACCTTTGTTTTAATTATGAATATATCTTATCAGGAAAATCGAGGCTGCAATATCCCCATTTCCCTTCAAACTCATATTTCTAAACCACAAAGTAATGAACTATATATTCCGGAGAATCAGCTTCGTTTCTTGGCATTTTTTTTTAGATGGAGTCTCGCACTGTTGCCCAGGCTGGAGTGCAGTGGCACAATCTCCACTCACTGCAACCTCAGCCTCCTGGGTTCAGGTGTTTCTCCTGCCTCAGCCTCCCAAGAAGCTGAGATTACAGGTGCCTGCCACCACACCCAGCTAATTTTTTGTATTTTTAATAGATGGGGTTTCACTATGTTGGCCAGGCTGGTCTTGAACTGCTGACCTCATGATCCACCCATCTCAGCCTCCCAAAGTGCTGGGATTATAGGCATGAGCCACAGCTCCTGGTCTCTTGGCATTCTTATAGCTTCATTCTCTCCTAGTCCTACCAGACCCCGATCTGCGGAATCAGCTTTCTGCTTCATCCTCAGTGCGTGGGAGGAACTGTGGCGTCCCATTATTCTCCTGGAGTAGCAATCCCTGCATCTTAGAGCACTGACCCCCCGGTCGGGGGCACCTTGATAGAGCGCCTTAGTGCTCCAAGACACAGGGCACTCTGTTTCCCTAGACCATAGCCATTTTCCAAGCCTTTGTTTTGTTGCTAAAGCCCATAACTCTCTCCTTCAAGTTCCCATTCTGATTTCCTGCTTGGCTTATTGTCATAATGTTGAGAAAACCAACAATCAGGTTTCAACCTGCTTCTTTCAGCCAGTGAATTTACCTGCATCTGCCCTCACCTGGCTTCCCTCAACCAATAAGCCTCACTCTGCCCTCCTGCCATCCCAGAGACATTTGTTCCTTTCTATGCCCCACTCACTCTGCTGCCTGCATCTTCTGCCCTCTTCAGTTTCTGCCAGGACATGCATTGTTCCTTCAAACTTACCTTTTGTTGTTGTTGTTAAATTTCTCCCATTTGCTTCCCCCTGTTTAAAAACACTTAATGGTAATTATATTATGATTATAATTTCTTATATTTACTGAGCACATTGTTTTCATAACAACCCTATGATACATATTCTATTGTCCCATTATATATATATAAAGAGAAATTGAGTCACAGATAAGTAACCCCCACAAAAAACAAAACACACAACTAACAAGTGATAGAACCAGAATGTGAACTTGGACAGAAAAAAACTCAAATATCCATCAACTTAACTACGTCATGGGACTACTCAGAACTTCCTCTTCCTTTATAAAAAAAGGAAGCCAGCTTCCCCTGGGTCCTGCCCTTCCCCAATCTACCCTTTATCTTTAAGGCATCTCTTCCTATTACTTCCAAACTCCCCAAAATGAGTTCATATTCACTACTTCTGCTTTCTTATTGCTTGTGTGCCATGCAGACCTTTGCAAACGTCCACAGAACTGGCTTTCTGTAGTTCTGCCGTGATCTCAAAATTGTCAATCCAAAAACATTTTTTAATCTAAAGGAGTCTTTCCCTCTGACCCCTGTGTCGCTATGTATCTCTGCTTCTCAGAAGACACCTGCTTACCTGCTGCCTTGTGTTGCAAGCTTCCTTCAGTGTGTGTATCTGTTAGCTCTGATTATGTTCTGAACTCTTGGGTGGCAAAATGTTTTACAGCTCTTACTTCTACACCATGCACTTAGTCTGTAGCACATTTCCAACACACGCCCATCAGCTCTAACTGGGATGTAATTGGAATTGTCTCCCAGTGGCTCCCTGACTTATTACACACTCAGCGGAAATAGGTTGCTTTAAACTGCACATTTTATTTTTCTTTTCAGCATTGCTTCAGCCCTCTGTGGCTAGAGCCTCTGGTTCACAGGGGTTTTTAATTGGAACGTGTGAAGAGCTAAAGCCACGAAAGACATCCAAAGGCAGAAGAATCTTGATTATTTTTGTCCCAAGTCATTCTAAGCAAGTGAGAAACCCCAATACCACATCACTAAGCAGATCTTCCAGAGGAAAGGGAAGGACCTTCAACGCACACCATAGACAGTGTTTTACAACTTTCTGTTGTACCCCTTAATTTGTTCAAAATTGGGATTCATTCACGAAGGTGTCAAAGACATGGTGAGAAGGAATACAATGATAGGTCCCCAAGATTCATTTTTCCAAGGAGCAAATAAACACAGGCCAAGAGTTATACACAGTAACTCTACAAAATTGAAATTTTCCATGACCAGTAAAAACTTCTTTCTCTGGGCGGGCACAGTGGCTCACACCTGTAATCCCAGCACTTGGGGAGGCTGAGGCGGGCGGATCACGAGGTCAAGAGATTGAGACCATCCTGGCCAACATGGTGAAACCCTATCTCTACTAAAAATACAAAAATTAGCTGGGCGTGGTGTGTGCACCTCTAGTCCCAGCTACTCAGGAAGCTGGGGAAGTGAATCACTTGAACCCAGGAGGTAGAGGCTGCAGTGAGCTGAGATCACACCACTGCACTCCAGCCTGGTGACAAAGCAAGATTCCATTTCAAAAAAAAAAAATTTCTTTCTCTGTGCCAAATGTGGGGATGGGGTGTCTTCAGGGACCACCTTTGGCTGTGTAGGTTTCAATCTGCTCCAGAACACATCTCTAACCTGCCTGTGGGTTTTTGGTCCTTACAGCTCCTGATGGTCCACCTCAGGAAGTTCACCTGGAGCCTATATCATCTCAGAGCATCAGGGTCACATGGAAGGTAAACCCAGCAAACACTTGTATTCCTGGTGCTTTTCCCATGGTCTGAGCCCTTCACTCATGCTCAGTGTTATGACACCAAGACTCAAATTTTACGAAACTTTTTTCAAAATTAAATTGAAAGCCCTTTTCTTAAAATGAAGTATTTGTATCCACATTTTGAATACTTTTACAGCAAATTCTGTATCTCAGAGAGATAAAGTGGTTGTCTCTTTTTTTTCCTTGACTCTTGACCAAGGTCCTAAGACTGGTCTCTACAGAAATAGTGGAACTGATGTCCCTGACTGCATGCTCTCATTTCATCCTAGCAAAAATGTTTTCAAACTGCTTTTTTTTTAATAGCAAAGCATGAGGTGGCAGATAGTCCTCTGAGGTGGCAGAAATAAGTCCATGTCCTCTCTGTCCCACTAACTAGATGTATTCTCAAGAAATCTTAATTTCTTTGCCAAAGGAGTAAGCTGTTGAATCAACTGACTCCCAGGCCAGTGCTACCCCAGGTGTTGCCCATAGCGGCAGACTGGCTGCTGGTTACTTTCATGTTGGTTGTCAGTGGCTGGGAGAGAAAGAAAGCGTGAGCCACACTGTAAATGACTACGTCCCGGAGCGCATTGTTTTATTCAACTGCCATGGTTTCCATAGCAAACTTTCTCAGGGAAGAAAGCAGCTGTTGATTCTGGTGCAAGCTCCTCACCAACCACCCCTGTCCCATGACCTTCATGTCACTAGCATGGCCTGACCTAGTGAGCCATGGCGTTAGTCATCCTCCTGAATGTGCTCTTGGAGACGACTGCATTAGGACAAATTCCATTTCATCCACAATGTTAATATCGAATCAGAAGTTCCACAAGATTGCGTTAACTATCCCAGCTCTGAATTTCTCTCATTGCATGTGATTTTTTGTCTTATCTCTTTTGTCATCCTTTTTTTCCTGGTGCCACTTGGAGAAGAGGGTCACCATCAACCACAATGAGGTCTTCACATCACACACCTCTTGTAACCATTGCGTCTGTTTGTTTGCTTGTTGTTTGTTTTCATTCTGGTATGAATTCTTTCGTAAAATGATCAGCCTCTGTAACAAAAATGGATTTTTATTGTCGGGGTGGTTACCTCCTTTGGTATTACACACGTTAATACAGCGAGCCCCTTTGTGTCAGCTTTTCTCAACCGCAGCCAATGAGTTGTGTTTCCAGCGGACAGTGTGATATGACTGCTTAGCTGCACAGACAGTGCAGGCCGAGGAGTGTGGGAGGCGGTGTCATTGGTCTTTGTGAGCACATCCACCACCTGCGAGCATCACACACATTGTGGAATAAAGACACTCAGCAAGCCATAACCCCACACACATTCCCAGCATTCTGCAGATGGAATGCTGACTCACTCTGTCTTGAATGGAAGACTGTGAAGTTTCACCCACTAGCTTTACACATTCTCTTGCATTTTGCCCTGAGAAAGACCAGGTATTACTGTGGCCTCAAAAGCTTTTTGGGTCTTTTGGGTCCTGCATGAGAGAGGTGTCTGTCCACAGAGGATCTAGCTCTTATAACTAAAAATGGAAACTTCTGAGGCTTTAAAAGGCATTGTATCCTTTCTCTCCCTGTAGAAAGCAGCCACAAAAGTCAGTGCATTGCAGTTAAATTTCTTTTTAGTGCCTAAGGATGAACGTGTTGTGGGACTACTAAAAGGAAGCCTGGCTTTCATTAGATTGTGAATCAACCGTAATACATTGTTCACAGAGGAGCGCGATCTATCTCTGTAGCAGGCCTTTGTGGCGTGGCCTGTCAGCAGGCGGACTTGCCGGTGATCTAACTGACTAATGAGGTAGGGGCTGCACTGTCACCAGCTTCTCATTTCACGTTGGCCTGTTTATGTAATGAGCTTTTAAAGCACATCGCTGATTCAATTGAATTAGATGAAATCTAAAGTGTGTGTAAAGGACAATATGTTACCTACAACATGCCTTTATTTGTGGCACAAAATTCAGAATATATGTTTTGTGTAAGGAGAAAGAAAGAAGGAGAAATAGCATTAGCCCCCAAGAGACAGCCCTGCATCTGTCAGCCAGGGTGGACATATGCAGTCGTGGGCAGCCTAAGGCGAATGCTCATTCATGGTGAGGGATGCTGATCAGAAGGAAAAGATGCATTCAGCAGAGAGACACAGGGTCAAGGAGAAAATAGCTCTGGGGTTTTGGTGGGAAAATAGCCATTTTGACTCTCAGCCTTTTAAAGGTGAGGGGTGCTTTGGTGCTCTTTCTCTAACTCTGGAGATAGATATTGTGTTTATTTAATTATCATTGAACCAGCCCTGCTTCTGTAACGACACCCTCTATTGATCAAAATCAGCAACTTTCCCTTTCTATTTTATTTTATTTGCTTATTTTATTTATTTATTTTGAGAGAGAGTCTCCCTCTGTCGCCCAGGCTGGAGTACAGTGGCATGATCTTCGCTCACTGCAACCTCCATCTCTCAGGTTAAAGCAATTCTCCTGCCTCAGCCTCCCAAGTAGCTGGGATTACAGGCATGTGCCACCACACCCAGCTAAGTTTTTTGTATTTTTAGTAGAGATGGGGGTTTTACCATGTTGGCCAGGCTGGTCTTGAACTCCTAACCTCAAGTGATCTACCCGCCTCCCAAAGTTCTGGGACTACAGGCATGAGCCACAGCACCCGGCACCCTTTTTATTTTCGTTATTGCTTTCACCAAAGAAAAGTTTCTGATTTTAAAATCTTTCAGGTCCAGCAAAGGTTGCTCAGGACCTAGTGAATGTGACCACCCACAGCAGCTGCAGCACCAGGATTCAGGCCCCCTGCCTTGCCCCACCTTCCCTGGGATACTTGCCCATGCAGCAGTCCATAAGTGTCATCGTCCTTCCTGTCAGTGTTTACATGGTTTGTAGCATGCCCACCTCTCCCTTCCAGTCCTGCTCATTTGAGGCCCAGGTCGTGCATGACTGCCCCCCGTGAAGATGGGAATCTCCAAAGTGCAATTACAGTTTCACCCTCTGTGTTACCCATCACTCTTGGTGATGGCTCAGGGAGGTTCCCACCCCATGACTTCTGCAGTCTGTTTCATGTGCATCCCCTCCACTGTTCTGGCAGCTCCTTGGTGGCAGGGAGAGAGGCTTACACAGCTCGGATCCCCCCTGGCTGGCATGTGTTCCATGAATGAATGAATGGGTGAGTGAAGGAGAGGTGAGTGTATATGTGAGTTGGGAATGAGGAGGCCTAGAGGACAAGTGTTCTGTATCACAATTGCCTGTGAAGCATTACGTGTTTCAGAGACTGCCTTGGAGAAGGCACCCCAGCTGTTAGGATCTCCAGACGGCAAACATGCTAAGCCCAGGTCTAACTTATGATACAGTGAAATGTCCCAGCCTGTACAATGGTGGGCACCCAAAGATGTGAACCATACTCAGAACACCAGACAGACCAAGCACTTTTCATATGAGTTTCTACTATAGTAATTTTCAATATAGTTTATTGAAAAGTAAAGGGCAGTAGTAGTCCAATTTGTGATAAGTTTCATGGGAAATGAACATCTTCACATCTTCGCATCCCAAATGTAAGTCCATAGAAAGAGGTTCAAGAACCAGGAGCATTTTTTGATGTCTATATTATGCAAGATGAATGCCTGCAAAGGCGATTAAATAAATTAATTAATTAAAGTACTAACCAATGCCTTGACAGAAATTCAAAAGACAATGTAAGCAGTTCTGAATAAAATAAAAGTAAATGACAATAACGTTTCATTTGACATTCTCGAAAAAACAAAAGGTCTGTGTAAGCAAACACAATTTAATTTAGGGCATGTTTTGTTTCTGATTCAAAATTTGAAAGAATATTTAAAGCTGTATATAATTGATAACATATTTGATAAAGTACCTGAAAATTGTACAACTAAGGAATTCTTTGGTTTTTCAGAAAATTCCAATTTTTAATTTACCTCCGAAAATGTCTCTTTTAATAGTGTCTGTCACCTTCTCTCCTAATCAGTTTTGAAATCAGCTGACCCTCCTTTTATGCAAATTAAGGACATTTTGATTGTCAGCTACTGTGTTCCTGCTTACAGGTGTGAGTGTGTATGTGTGTGTGCACATGTGTGTGTATGTGTGTGTGTGTGTCTGCCGTGGTCACTCATAAAATATACTTTATTTAGAATATTTAATTTCTACATACATCTCAAAACATTTATCCAGAGAATGCAATTTAAGACAGAGATTTTTTCCTATTGATATACAATTTGTGTTTTTGTTTTATTTTTGCATTAAATGAGAAATCTTTGCAGAATCACAGGCTGTCCCCAAAATTTGAAATTGTCAGTTGCTTAAATATTCCTGTGCTGAGAACAATTATCAAAGCAATGACTTGCAGTAAAAATCCCAAGAATGATGTTACCACTTTCTTGGCCCTCAGTATCGTACCATCTGGCTGAAAATTTTATTTAGAAGGAGCGAAATTCTCATTTAGAATTAAGAAAGAGCGGTATGATTCCTGTAAAATATTAGAGTTGAATATTTAGAGACTTAATTAAATTTCAGTAATCTGAAGAGTATTTTTTTAACTGGAATATCACATCTCTGCTATCCCCAGTAATTCCACCTAATTGAATCATCATTACAACCTGTTAAGTTTCAGAGTTGAGCTCTTGCAACAGGAAAATGGCTCAGTCTGTCATCTAAAAACAAAAGTGCCGTATGTCCAGTGACCTCCATAGTAATGGTTTAACAACTGCAGACTGCACTTGCCTTCTGCACTTAAATTCCTCTACCTCCAGGAAGTGGCAAGGCACCTTGGAAAAAGCAGCCTAGAGGCACCTTCCAGCACTAGGATTTCTTGGCCAGGTGGAACAGCTGTCCTTCCTAGTATTTGCTCCCTGCCAGGCCTTATGCTAAATTTTACATGTGTTATCTCATTGGATCTGTGAGCTGGGAACACCCAGTTTTGTGCAGAGGGAGATCCTGAAGACAGAGAAACTTGGCCAAGTTCTGAAGGCTGGTGACTAAGAGATTAAGGACTTCCACCCAGGCTATCTGGTTCTGCCTCCTGGCTTTCTGAGCAATCAACAAGTTAATGACTATGAAGCACCAAGATTGTAATTCATGCATAATAATGCTCAATAAATATTAATTCCCTTTACTATTCCTTCCAAACTCATGTTATAAATTACACCCCACCCCATAAAAATTAGAGATGTATGACATTTACATTCTTACCTACTATCTTTTTTTCTCCAAATCTCCAAATTGTAAACCTGACCTTAGAGTAACTTCAGTAGTCAGTACATGCTCTTCTTTCCTGTATCAATTGAAATTCAAAAACGCTGCCTTGAAATAAACTCTAATGCAATATATTAGAAGGCAAGAGTTGTATTTTGCCTTGATTTAAAGAGCATATTATCAGAAATGCAAATAAAGTTGCAACTAAAGGGGTATTTTGGACATCTACTGATACCCATCCTTAGGCCTTTTTTTAGGCATCAACAATACGTTTTACAATTGGACCAGGTCCTGAAGTTGGGACAGTAGGTCAAAAATTGCATATGGTCAGAATTATATTTAAAAAGACTTAAAGTGTCTAATAAGCACACTATGCATAATATTCCCTATAAAGCGTTACAGTAACATATATGTACAAACATGTAATATTCATAGTGAAAACTGAAGAGTACATGTAAAACTGTAAGTTGACATTATTTCATCACATTATGTGTAAAGTAGCATTAGCATAAGTTAAATCCACTTCCAACAACTAAATTATATGTAACTAGAATACAGTATACAAAGTACTGGATTAAATTTCAGAAAATTAGATACTATGCCCATCTCTACACCTAACAAAAATGACCTTAAGCCAGTCACTTGACTTGTCATTATTGGAACTTGAATCCTTTTCTCTAGTTCTGAGTTGAGTGTTTTATTCATTGTGTCATAACCAAGAAAGTAGCAGTGCATATTAATGATGCATTCTCCTCCTGCCTCACCTCACAGCACTGACTTGATAGCCACAGAGGATAATAGCTATGGGCCCACTCTGGACTCCATTAGGTGGTCCCCAGAATAACAACCCCAATTTCAGTCCCTACCCTAGATGCTGATTCCCCCCACCCCACCAATGGCTCTGGACAACACTGCCATTTCTCATGAAAAATATCTCCCAATAAATGTAAATATTGTGAAATTTGCCCAACAAAATAATAAAAGTTTATTTCAAATAACCTAATACTAGATGGATAGGGTTGGGCACAGTGGTTCACGCCTGTAATCCCAGAACTTTGGGAAGCCGAGGGGGGCAGATCACTTGAGATCAGGAGTTTGAGACCAGCCTGACCAACAAGGTAAAACCCTATCTCTATTAAAAACTACAAAAAGTAGTCAGACATGATGATCCATGCCTATAGTCCCGGCTATTCAGGAGGCTGAGGCAGGAGAATTGCTTGAGAGGCTGCAATGAGCCAAGATTTCACAACTGCACTCCAGCCTGGGTGACAGAGCAAGACTCGTCTCAAAAAATGAATTAATTTTTAAAAATAGATGGATAGGTAGTAAATTAATGTAAGTATTCAGAAGACCATCTTAAGACAGTTTTATTGGTTCTCATATAATCCTAACTCTGCTTTTCACAGAGAACAAATCGGAAAATCAAACCAAAATGAATATGGCATTGAGCATTATATATGAGATGGATGGCATCCATATGGGGAGTACATAGGTAGACATACATTATTTAATACAACCATCCTTAAGCCATCTCACTGATGACATGGCCCATCTTTTCAGAAAAATCAAATGAGGCAGATAAGTTAGTAAAAGGAGCACAGATGTTAGAATGAAAAATCAAAGTAAAACATATATCCAATCAAGAATTACATAGAGGCTGGGCATGGTGGCTCAAGCCTATCATCTGAGCACTTAGAGAGGCCAAGGCAGGTGGATCACCTGAGATCAAGAGTTTGAGATCAGCCAGTCCAACATGGTGAAACCTCGTCTCTACTAAAAATACAAAAAAAAATTAGGCATGATGGTGTGTGCCTGTAGTCCTACCTACTCAGGGAGGCTAAGGCACATGAATCACTTGAACCCAGGAGGCAGAAGTTGCAGTGAGCCAAGATCGCACTACTGCACTCCATCCTGGGCTCCAGAGGGAGTCTCTGTCTCAAAAAAAGAAAAAGAAAGAAAAGAATTACGTAGACATCATCAAATGGCATCAGCTATGTCATTGTCCCCTCTCCTAAGGCAAGGAAGAAACATGACATTAGTTTTATTGTTTACAACTCGGCCAGATGAAGTTGGTTATCATAGGAAGAACCCTAGCCAGGAGAGCATGAATTAGCTACCTCAGCACAGCTATCTAATTTCCAGACTATTTTCAAGGTAACATAAAGCAAGACAGAAAAAACAATGTGTGCCTTCAAACATATTTCACTAGTTCAAATACATTTAAGTTCATACACTAAGATGTAACTAACTCTATTTCAAGATAACCCATAACATTTTTAAAGCCAAACTATTCATTGTATTAAAAATTTTGAAAGCTATTTTAAATTCTTTCAAGTCATGTAATCAATTCTTCTGTTCTTTTCAAAAAATTTGAGACAGAAGATAAAAGTATTTGTGCTTTGAGTAATTATAGATGTATAAGAAATAAAACCATTTTACCTCCGTGTCTTCCCTGCCAGTAACAAAGTTGGAAACAAGGTTTGTTTTTCTGTAAATAACAGAAGAGTTTAGGTGCAGATCCTTAGTGATGTTAAGAAGCAAGGCTTCCCGGGGAAGGAGAGTGTGATTCACGGAGTGCCTACGTTGCTCCCATGGGCCCACGTGGAATCTGTGGCATGCACAGCAACCGGATGTGTGGAGTGTTTCTCCCCAACATAAGCCAGAGTGTTCACAGGGGTGCTTGGTCTGAATGCTTCTAGGACATTCCTAACAGGGAACATGGGACATATTGGACAACTGTTTCTTTTTCTTTTCTTTTCTTTTGCTTTTTTGTTTTGTTTTGTTTTTGTTTTGAGATAGGGTCTCATTCTACCACCCAAGCCAAATGGAGTGTAGTGGCACCATCTTGGCTCACTGCAGCCTTGACTTCCCAGGCTCAAGTGATCCTCCTACCTCAGCCTCCTGAGTAGCTGGGACTACAAGTTCACACCACCATGCCCAGTTAACTTTTTTATTTTTTTGCAGCAATAGGGTCTTACTATGTCGCCCAGGCTGGTCTCAAATTCCTGGCCTACAGCGGTCCTCCTGCCTCAGCCTCCTAAAGTGCTGTGATTACAGGCATGGGCCACCGTTCCTGGAGTAGACAACTTTTTCAGTATTTCAATATTCTCCCCCCAAATACTTATTCATGCATGTTGACGTCTAAAATTCCCACACCTATTCATGCATGTTGACGTCTAAAATTCCCTTTAGTCAAGGCTAAAGCCTCTCATTACCCAAAAATAGATAAGAGGCTAGGCATGGTGGCTCACACCTATAATCCTAGCACTTTGAAAGGCCAAGTTGGGAGGATTGCTTGAGCCCACAAGTTTAAAACCAGATCTAATCTCTACCAAAAAAAAAAAAATAGATGGATGTGGTGGTGTATGCCTATGGTCCCAGCTGCTCAGGAGGCTGAAGTGGGAGGATCACTTGAGCCCAGGAGGTGGAGGCTGCAGTGAGCTGAAATGGCACCACTGCACTCCAGCCTGGGTGACAAGGTGAGATTCTGTAAGGAAAGAAAAGGGAAAAGGGAAGAAAAGGAAGAGAAGGAAGAGAAGGAAGAGAAGGAAGGAAGGAAGGAAGGAAGGAAGGAAGGAAGGAAGGAAGGGTAAGACAGAAAGAAAGAAGGAAGGAAAGAAAGGTAAGACAGAAGGAAGGAAGAAAAGGAGGGAGGGAGGGAGGGAGGGTAAGACAGAAAGAAGGAAGGAAGGAGGGAAGGAAGGAAGGAAAGAAAGAAAAGAAAGAAAAGAACAAAAAGAAAGAAAGAAAAAAAGAGAAAGAAAGAACAAAACAACAAACTATTCTTAGCTAAGAGCCACATAAAAACAAGTGGCCAGCAGATCTGGAGCAGGGACCAGTGTGTGAACCCTTATTTCCTGGATTGAGATGATCTCTTGAGAGGGACCCACAGCCAATTGAAAAAGTCTCATCTGAGACAAGGCCAGTCCCTCCCACCAGATATGCTAAATCATCACTATCAAGTTCAAAGATCCACAGCTCTTTCTGGGGGGTGGAGGCACAATGCCACCAACCTCTCTGCTAATGCACAACCAAAGTGACCTTTGCCCCAGTTCCCAACAGGTTCCTCATCTCATCTTAGAAAGCCTCAGCCTGGATTTCATTGCCTTTTCACTGTCACCATGTGATCATAAGAATTTAACAAGTCTCTGGGAAGTTCCAAACTTTCCCTCATCTTCCTGTCTTCTTCCAATCCCTCAACACTCTTACAACCTCGGCCGTTACCCAGTTCCAAAGACACTTCCATATTTTCAGGTATCTTTACAGCAGTGCCCCACTCACAAGTGGCTTCTGGTTCATTGGTGCCTTTGGCATGGATCTAAAGCACTCAGGAATTCCTTCCAGTTGTAAAATTAAAGCTCACCTTTCAGTGGGCAGGCTCCTTCTGAGACCTGGGTCTCCTTTGGTTCTTCTGGACAGATACTTAGCGCAAGTGGCAAAGACTGCAATAACCCTGCATGTGATTGATGCTGCTCACTCCTTTACAAACCTCTCTCTCCTCCCTCCACCGCCGGCTGCCTCAGTTTGTCTGTCACATCTTCCACCTGCCTCCTGGCAGTGTCATTCCCATCTGTATGTCCCTTCCAGCCCAGGGTCACTCTCACCAGCTACCTGCCCTCAGCCTCATCCCTGTGGATTCCAGGACTCAGTTTGCCTCCACATTTACCCTCTCCTCCTACATCACTTAAGGGTTCTCTTAGTTATTTTTGAAGTTATTAACAAACATGGATGAGTGGGAGGGAAATGGAGGCAGTTCCAGTTTGAAGACCTACAAGGTAGACGGAGGATGCCCTGGGGCGCATGTCAGAGCACTGGCCAGGGCGACTCCTGGCTTGGCTTCACACCCTACCCTCCGTCTTCCCACACCCTGCCTTCTCCAGTGGAAAGGGTCTGCTTGGTCCTGAGGAAGATTCTGTTTCACTCTCCTTTCCTCTCTTCTCATCAAGACATCCAGGATGCCTCCAGAGCATGCAGACCTGGTGGCTTGATGGGGTGCAAGGTAGATGTGGATGTGCCTTCATCTCACTCAGCTCCATCCCTGCTGGACTGACCTATTTACCCAGGGATGTTGGATCATCCTCCACTGGCGCCATCTGACAGTGTCTAGAATGAGACATTGTCTTCTCCGACCCCACAAAACTGTTTCTGAGCATTTTCCCTGGCCCCATGGCCATGCCTTTGAAATCCTGCTTGTTTATCAGATTGCAGTTAGGGTGCCCCTCCCTCCCTTATCTCTGTGCCCTGCCCTGCCCTCCCTGGCCACACTGCCATCACAGGGTCTCCACTGGGGCTACTCCAGGTTGAGTCTTCCAGGCGTGTGTGGTAGGACAGAGCCCTTTGGGATTATTCAGCCGCCACCAAATACTTGGGATCCAGCCTTAGGCTCACAGACTAGCATACCCCCTCTTTGGCATCAGAGGGTACCCTCTAAGTCCTCATTGTCGGGAGTGGGAGCTAGGTGGGGGCATTCCCAGAGGTCAGCCCTCAGAGCTGATTCATAGGAAGCAAAGCCGGAATTCCCTTGTTTGGTCCTGTGGCTGATAGAAAGTGCGAACTGTGGTAAGCGGGTGGTGTGATGTATGAAGAACAGCAGAATTCAAAAGGGGAGTGTCCCAGCAAGTGTGGCTATTTTGCAGGTGTTTGTTGGCTGGATGAATAAAATGGAAGCTGTCCTACACTACAGAAATGGAATAAACGGAGTTTTGCTTTGCAGTAGTTAACCTCAATTTCATGTCATAAAATTATCAGTCTATTTCTACAATTCTGCATTTATGTCTCCAGGCAGAGTTCACACATACCCTTGGCCACCACTTCCTTCTCAGCTGCCAAGTCTGACTAGAATGTGGGAACTACAGTCTACAAGTCAACATTCTTGGCTCTCAAGACAGCACCTATTTCAAATAATCTGTCATTTATCATTTATTTCTCAAACCGGAATTGCATAACCCCTTTGTTCTAAGCACTGTCTCATTATCAGGTCATATGGCCCTTTTCTACTTCATGAAATGTGGACACCTCATCCTTTCCCAGCTCCTCGGAAGATAATGACTTTGGGGGAGCCAGTTGCATGGCCATGTGTCTCCCTGTTATGAGACCTAGGACACAGGTACTGTATTTAGTACAATGCAATTCTAAGGAGAGATATATGAATGAAAATACCATCTGAGGCCAGAAGCCATGGCTCACACCTGTAATCCCAGCACTTTGGGAGGCTGAGTTAGGCAGATTATTTACACTCAGGAGTGGGAGACCAGCCTGGGCAACATGGCAAAACCCCATCTCTACAAAAAATACAAAAATTAGCTGGGTATGGTGGTGTGCCTGTGGTCCCAGGTACTCAGGAGGCTGAGGTGGAAGGATTATTTGAGCCTGGGGAGGTTGAGGCTGCCGTGAGCCATGATCCCACCACTGCACTCCAACCTGGGTGGCAGTGAGACCCTGTTAAAAGAAAGAATGCAAAGGAAGGAAGGAAGGGAGGGAGGGAGGGGAAGTGCAGGGGAGGGGAGGGGAAGTGAAGGGGAGGGGAGGGGAAGGGAGGGGAGGGGAAGGAGAGGAAGGGGAGGGAGGGAGGAAGGAAGGAAGGAGAAGAAGGAAGGAAGGTGAGGGAAGGAAGGATAGAAGGAAGGAAGGATGGAAGGAAGGAAAGGAGAGGAAAGAGAAGAAGGAAGGAAGGAAAGGAGAGAGGGAGAGAGGGAAGGAGGGAGGAAATGGAAGGGAAGGGGAAGGGCAGGGAAGGGCAGGGAAGGGAAGGGAGGAAGGAAGGGAAGGGAAGCGAACGAGGAAAGAGGAAAGGAAAGGAGATTATTTGAGGCAATAATATACGAAATCTCCTCTCCCTGACATAGCTCCTTCAAAATCCATTGTCCATGCATCAAAATAGACAGCTAGTTCTCACACCACCCACACGCCTATTGTAAAGCAGAATCCCTTTAGTGCTGGGTAAGGTAGATCTTCAAATTACTCCCAAGACCTGGAAGGTCTAACAGTTTTATGTGCATTTATTCCCTCTTGTTCTGCAAAGAACCAGGAAAATGGGCTGCTGGCTAACCTGAAAATGGAGGAATGCATAGGTGCTGTGTTTTAGCTAAATAGTCTCTCCCACCAAAGCCAAATCTAAATCACTGGGTGACTCCCCAGTGGTAACAACAGTGATTCTCAGACTTGAGGGAGCACCAGTATCCCCTGGAAGGCTTTTTAAAACACAGCTCACCAGGCTCCATCACCAGGGCTTATTCCTGATTCAAGAGGTCTGAGTGGGTCCCCAGTTCCTGAAGCTCTAACAGATTTCCAGGTAATGTGGATGTTGCTGGTAGGGAACCATGCCACTACCTACCGGCTCCGAGGGTTCTGTCCCTCAGGTATGCCCCTGGCTTCATCTGTGCTTGTACCGTCTCCCACCCCATGGTCAGCAGGGATGCCTCACCCCAGGGTCACTCTGAGCCACTCCATTCCTGGGTGTCTTCTGTTCTTGCACCGGGGGACAGCTGTGAATGCCAATTGCTTTGCCGACAGCATGGCCTCCTCTAAGGCAATGTCCAGTCACCATTTAGCTCAGACGAAGTGTGCCCTTCTCTGGCAATGCTTCTGCTCCCTGTTTGCCCCTTTATAGTACCCTGGGCAAACCTTCAGTATTGCAAGCATCACATGATATTCCGAACACTGGTTCACTCCTATGTGTCCCTCCCAGTTAAGGTTTGTTCAATGTGATATGCCCGTTCACTAAGCAAGCCTATGGAGTGGCTACTTTTTATGTTGGAAAGCAGGCAATGGGGGCTGCAGGAAATATACAAAGATGAAAAAGAGCGTCCACCCAACTTGTCACATGAGGGAAATGAGGACAGATTACCTTTTAAATGGATTTGGAGGAATCTAAAAAGAAAATGTTCAATTCATTTTCCAACTAAATTATTCAACATGCCTGAGAAAGGCAGCGTTCTTCAAACGTGGAATTCTGCAGTGAGCCTTTTAGCTGACTCCAGTCAACAGGTGAATTCTGCACATCCAGCAAAGGCCATTTCCTTTCAACGAGAAGGGGGCAGCAAGTGTGCAGGAAACAGAACATGGCTGATGGTCCTCTGCATAAGAGATGCCTCTTCTAATCATTCACATCCAGGAAGGCGCTGTGAGCATTTGCACTTCTGCTGTTTTACTGTCCCTTTAAAGAACGAGGAATCTGCCACAGGCAGCTTGCAGCAGACTGATTGGGAAGGACATGTAAAATACAGTCACTTGCACACCGTGCAAATGCATTGACACGGGGTGACTGTTGTCATGGAGATCAAAAGAAAAGGTTTCTTAAAGGAAGTGGGGGTTGGGAGGGATTTGGAAGCTAGAGAAAGGGCATCTGGGAGGATGAAAGGAGGCTGTTTAGGAGGACTACAGGAGAAAAAAACCAGCCAGAGCTGGAAAGCGGGGAGAGTGTTCCACAGACAGCAGATCGATGAAAGAAATGAGAAGAAATCAGGATCATTACTGGATCCAAAGGCAAACGAATGGGAGAGTAAAGTTCAACATGGGAAAAACAGTCTCTGCGTGAGAAACCTGACAATGAAAGGCATGACCTTCTCTTAGAATTGCACTGCATGCAAAGGGATTTGAGAAGAGGCGAACAGAAAGCACTCACTTAGGAAAGCAGTCTGTTGTTTGTAAATACGTTCTCAGGGATTTCTTTAATTTAGACGCATTTCTAAATTTCCACATTTTCCCCTGTGGAAAGGGCCTCATTTTATTGATTTCTTAAGTAAGAGTGGAAGGGAGGCCTTAGGTGGTGGTGGTGGTGTTTTTCCACATACTTACTTTTCAAAGGACTCCTTTAATTTGTCCTGAGATGACTGGTTGCCAGGTGAGATTTGCTGTAAATCTGCAGGTCCATCATTATAAAAACGTGCAACCCACCAGTTGGCTGAATAAGTGAGCAAATTCTCTTTCTGGAATCCTTCTTTTAAGAAGGAAATAAATGAATGACAGTGTCCAAATAAATTGGCTCATCAGAAGCTATTTTCATCCCTGGTGGGGCCTGGGCAATGAAGCTGGACCCTTCCAAATCCTTCCTCAACCTGTCATCCTTCTGTGTAGGCCAGCAGGCTAAGTCCCGGCACAGAAGCCAACTCTCAGCTTGAATCCACACTTCCCGGCTGTCACATGGACTGCTGAGTTCTCCTCTTCTGTAGTGGCTAAGCCAGACCTCTCTTCAACAGCTAAACCATGTGTCTGCAGTCGAGGAATTTCTTCTGACTTCATACTCTTGCCATCAGTCCTGGGTTTGTAACCCAGTTAGATTATAAACCTGCACCTGCGATCGCTTTTATCTACCTCTTTCCTTGCACCTCATGTGTGCTCAAAACCATTCTCTTCTCCATCTGCAAGAATATCTTCTGAGAACATCCACATTGTTATTATTTAGACAGGGGGAAAGAGTAAATGAGATTCCATTCTGTAGGGTTCCTTGCATCCTAGAGCCTGAAATGACATTCTTTGAAACCACATATTTCATTGAGAATGGTGGCTGCCAGAGGAGGTGGAAGTGATCAATGAATGCCAATGGAGACCAGGGAGGGAGAGGGCTTGGTGGGAGTGATCTAGGGAAGACCCCTGGTGAGCTGGAAGCTGAGCTGGCTTGCAGAGTAGTAGAGGAGGTGTTCGTTGAAAGAAGAAAACAGAAAATGTTTTGACAACAGCTTTTATAAGGTGGGAATATGCAAGAGACTTGGGATCTCCACTCTCTTTCAGGCAGTCAGAGAGGAACCCAAGGGAGTAAGCAACACCCAGCAGGCATTAGTCTTGAAAGACGAGACAGAGATCAGATCTCACAACAGGGCCTCAACAGGTGCTACTGAGATTGGGAGAGAGAGATCAAAGAGGCATGGTCAAAGTGGTTTCCTTGGAAATGTGTCTTCTCCAATATTATGCAATTCAGATTCAAAATATGTTTCCAGATCCCTACCTGATTTATTCTTTTCCTTTTCTTCTTATCTCACTATTAACCTCATTCATTGAGTTTCATGAAAGTGAATCATTATTTCCACCCATTTATCAATTGTTCTATTGTGCTAATTGACCTTAATACAGTGTTCTAAAGATCTTTTCCCTATAAGGATGTGTTCTCTATGCCCCAGAAAACCATCTCCCTTTGTTCCAAGCAGACACTTCTCCAAGCATCATTCAAAATTATTTTCCAGTAAAGGATCTCGTGCAATGACTTGCTTCGGGAATATGAAGCCCACTGCCAGACAAACGGATGAAAGTATCTCCACTATGCACATGGATGTATGGTTGTGAGGGATAGAGATGTTGCTGTTGGGATAGTGGTGAAGTGAGTGATGGATGGTTGTGGGGATAGGGTTGTCACCTTCCACTCTTACTGACTTGTCCATAATTCAGAGTGAGCCTGTGGGGTCATTTTCGAAAACATGAACCATGGGCCCTAAAATTTCCTACATTTAATATACAAAATTCCTGCATTTATGGATTATTTTCAGAGGTTGTTTGAAAATACATCCACTGGATTTCTTTAAATACATTTCTAAATTTTATTCTGACTAGTCTATCTACAAATTAATAAAGCAACTTAAACTTTCCCTGATAGAGTAATAATTTTTGCTTGCTTTTACGCATAAAAATGTGTAATTTTCTCTTCATGTGATCTATTAAATTTTCCTCTGATTAGAAATACTGTGTATGCTATAACTTTACAAAACAAACAATCTTTGCAAAAGGGTGAAATCTTATCTGAGGATCTATGAGTGGTTAATACTAAACACAACTTTGGAGAAATCCTACTCTGTACTTGCCTTGAGAAAGTTGTTTTAATGTGTTTGACCTTTTTTTTCTTCATGTGTAAAGAAGCATATTTATACTGTGTAGGATTTTTGTGGGAAAGAAAATGAAATAATATACATAAAGTATCATTTACAATGAAAAACAAGTGTTCAGTAAGTGGAAGTGGAGGTGGCAGAGGTGGTGGTCGTTGTAGTGGTAATTGTGGTGGCATTCATGTTGGTGTTGGATTGGGGTGGAGTGATGGATGGTTGTGGTGATGGTGATGTTGGTGTGGAGATAGTAATAGAGTGATGGATGGTTGCAGTGATAGTGATGGTGGTATTGGGACAGTCAGTAATGGAGTGATAGATGGTTGTGGTGAGAGTGATATTGGTATTGGGATAGTGATGAATGGTTGTGGTGACAGTGGTGGTGGTATTGGGATAGTAATGGGAAGATGGATGGTGGTGGTGATAGTGATGTTGGTGTTGGGATAGTCATGGAGTGATGGATGGTTGTGGCAATAGTGGTGGTGGCATTGGGATAGTGATGGAGTGATGGATGGTTGTGGTGATAGTGACGTTGGCATTGGGATAGTGATGAACTGAGTGATGGGTGGTTGTGGTAACAGTGATGTTGGTGTTGGGATGGTGATGGAGTGATGGGTGGTTGTGGTGACAGTGATGTTGGTGTTGGGATAGTGATGGAGTGATGGATGGTTGTGGTGATGGCGATGTTGGTGTTGGGATAGTAATAGAGTGATTAATGGTTGTGGTGATAGGGATGTTGGTGTTGGAAGAGTGATGGAGTGATGGATGGTTGTGGTGTTAAGGATGTTGGTGTTGGGATGGTGATGGAGTGATGGGTGGTTGTGGTGACAGTGATGTTGGTGTTGGGATAGAGTTGGAGTGAAGGATGGTTGTGGAGATAGGGATGTTGGTGTTAGGACAGTGATTGAGTGACGGGTGATTGTGGAGAAAGTGATGTTGGTGTTGGGATAGTGATGAAGTGAAGCATGTTTTTATTGAAAGTGATGGTATTGCTAACATCAAGGATGATAACAGAAGTAGTAGAGGTTGAAGTGTGGTTTGTTGGTGAAGTTCATGATAAATGTGGAGGTAAAGTTGGAAGAAGTGTTAGAGGTGCTTCTATCATTAGGTAATTGTTATGGCAGTGATGCTGATGCTGATGCTGATGGTGGTAATGTTGGTGATGTCAGTGGTAGAGATGCTATCGGCGGTGGTGGTGTTCACAGTATTGGCAGAGATGAAACTGGTGGTGATGAATGTGGCGGAAATGGTGGCTCTGGCTGTGTGGAGAACCTAATGGAGTGGCATTGGTGGTGGCAGTGGTGACAGTGACCTGCAGAGGTGGTAGGCGTGGATTGGTGGTGGAAGTCATCATGATGGGGTGGCAGCTAGTGTTGTAATAGAAATAGAAAGACAACCCAGAGATGATTTAGCACACAATCTCTTTAAAAAACAGCTTTATTGAGATACAGTTAGCATGCCACAGCATTCCCTATTTTAAGTATATGATTCAATGGTGTTTCATATGTTTACAGAGATGTGCAACCATCACCATAATCATAAACATTTTCATCACCCCACAGAGAAAGCTCACAACCACTGGCAGCTGTTCCCATCCTCCCCCACTACCTTTTAAATCTGTGTTTAAACCTTATGGTTTGGGGGCCTGTAAGCTATGAAGCTTAAAGTGTATGTTCCTTTTATAGGAAACACATCTCACTTCTTCCTGAGGCGCAACAATTTATTCTGCGTGATAACTATAGATCATATTAGCAACCTGAAAAAAAAAAGATGTAAAAACACTACTACTGTGGAATAACTCATAACTCTACTCAATATATTTCATTTCAAAATTGGAATATTAAGGAAAATAGAGGAGAACTCTCTTGTTTGTTCCTTGTGATAAATATAGGCCCTTAATATATTGCACATCTGGAAGATTAATAACCAAAAAAGTTATATCTCATTAATAGCCAATTGAAACATAGACTTAAAATAAGATAGTCATTTACTTCTGGGACTTGAGTTCAATAAATAAACTTAGAAACAGAGAAACTACACTGTGAATGTGTTTTACATAGCATTTGTGGTAATAAATAAATCCAGAAACAACAATATCCCAACAATAAAAAAAAGCTTAAAAATAAAACATCAACATGACAGAATATATTTAAAGACTATGAAGTAAAGATGGGAATATAATCATAATAACATATTAAATGAAAAAGAAAAACTCAGACACCAAATTGTACAGGATGCAAACACAGCTATGTGGGGCAAAACACTTCACTTTAGATAAATAGACTTAAATGCATCAAAATGTGAATAGAGTTGCATTACATAGAAATGGTAGTTGTTTACTTTTATTATAAAACGAAATGAGATAATTTTTCCACACAATATTTTGCAGAAGTATCAACTAAGAAAAAATAAGCTTTATTTTAGAACTCACAGGACTAGAATGTAGTTCTTCTAAGAAAAATGTAAAGAATGTTCTTTTTCTGTTGAAATGGAACAGAATAAAAAAAAAACCTGTGTTGTCTATTATACTTAAGCTAATTAGAATGTGTTTTCACCAATAGAGAAGAGAACAGTGAAGATTTCTCCATCCTACCTGTGAAAACAGATCACAGGCAGGATTAATCCCTCCAAAATGGAGGCACTACATGTCAGCAAGCAGGTGCCTTCATTCCTGTAGAGGATTTAACTAAATCGGTTGCTCTATGAAAACATTTTCTCACAGGCATTTGACTCCACTGTCTACACTTCTTGAGCTGACAACGCAGCCCCCACACTGGGAATCCAACTTTCTAGCTTAGGGAGACTTAAAGCCTCATGGGGAGCCCGTTGAACAATTAGAATATTTAATGGATGTAAACCTAATTTTTAAAAAATACTATTTTATTTGGGTCACTATATCTAGCATTAAAACACTATGTAAAATAGGGGAAATCTCTTTGTTGGTAAATTTGACTTATAGATGACTTTTGCTGGGACATTAATTTTATTAATTAATTAGGTTACATCATTCAATGGTTGCAGCAAAAACGATTTTCATGTACAGTAATTGAATTTTCAAAACATAGAACCTTGATATCTATTTCTAGATAGTGTAAAAAGTTATAGCCCATCAGTGCAAAAGCCAACACATCTGTGGATTCAGAGGTGCATAGACATTTGTTTATAATAAAAAAAAGGTATGAGCTCTTACACCAGGATCTAACTCCGAGCCAACAGATACAAATAAATAAATGGTTTATGTGACTGTTTCACTGACACCTGCTGGCACCATGAATATACTAAATTAGATTGGCTTTTGGGAAAAGCAACTGGAATCCAAGAAAACCATAAATGGAGAAATTGCTGTGAAAAATAAAAATGATTTTACTACTCTTGGAGAAGTCAGACTTACTACTAATAGCCTGAGGCATGGAATCCCCTGGGAAGTTGTTATTAGGCAATCCGTAAGTGTTTGCTGAATCCATCAATGCTACTCATCAGCTCAAAACCTTCTCCCGACTTATTGTCTGCCCTCCCCAGGTCACATTTGTCAGGCTTTCAAAGTCTTGCTCCACCCTGTCTGTTCCCTCCTGTCTCACCACTGGGCAGGTGCGTACCCTCTGCAAGCTCCACCCACACCATCCTCCTTCCATTTCTCTGAGCCATTCACACCACCCCCTCTGCCAAGTCCACCAGGGCTCTGCCTCTTTTCACCACTTCAGAGCACCCACACTCGCATTTTCTGGATACCTGCTGACCTTCACCTTCCTACCGTATATTTCCACACTTCATAATTCTCTACAGGTTCCTAACTGCTTATTTTCTCTCTCCGGGTCGAGTATAAGCACTTTCAGGATGGAGGAAGCTTTCAGAGCCCTGAGAGGTCTAGATCCATAGTCTGTACTTAAATGTATGTGTATGTGTGTGTATGTATGTATATATGTATATACATATGTACATGTATACATATATACATGTGTGTATACATATATGTGCACACACAAACACACGTATCTGTTGACTGCCTGAAAGTCTACAAACCTTTATTCCCTAGAGCCTCATCTTGGTGGCATTTGTATGCCACTTTTTTTTTTTTAAAGACGAATTCTTGTTCTGTCACCCAGGCTAGAGTGCGGTGGAGCAATCTCGGCCCACTGCAACCTCCGCCTCATGGGTACAGGTGATTCTCCCGTTTCAACCTCCCAGGTAGCTGGGACTACAGACACCCGCCACCACACCTGACTAATTTTTGTATTTTTAGTAGAGACGGGGTTTCATCATGTTGGCCAGGCTGGTCTTGAACTCCTGACCTCAAGTGATCCACCCACCTCAGCTTCCCAAAGTGCTGGGATTACAGGCGTGAGCCACCGTGCCCAGCCTTATACCATTCTTGAAAATACTTTGGTTTCTAAATAAGTCCTACATATCAGCCTGACCCAGTGGACCATTTTCACATCAGCAGAGTGGAGTTAGCACCAACCTCTCTCCCACCCCCTATTTAATGACCCCCAAATGATTCCAGAATGACTCAGGGCTTCATGAAATATTGCCTTCCTATAGGTGTGCACTCACCTTCACACACCAATTTTCAACCTGGAAACACTGTTATTCTGGGACATTTCCTTAGAATGTAAGCTCCATGAGGACAGGGGTCTTTTCTTTTGTTTTCTTACATTCCCAAACTCAATTTTGTTCCCTGGTGCCTGGAACAAGTCCTGGCACAGAGCGGCGAACTCGAGAGGTCTTGCTGGGTGAAGGCCTGAGGGTCAGTCTCACCCAATCCCAAGTGTCCCGGAAATGCCACAAACATGATCTGTGTTTTGACACTTTCTCACCAATCAGACGAGTCACCCAGGAAGCATGAAAGACAGGATGAGAGCACAGGCTCCTGGGCCCTGGTTCAGTTTCCCCTCCTGCCAGGATACTCGGGTGACGTCCTGTGTCCAATGACAGTCGTAGTAACCCTGGCTCAGTGGGGCTGGGAGGGCTGGCTGCGTTCACGGGTAAAGGAAGGGTGCCTGGCACAGACCAAGCCTTGCACGTGGGTTTGCGGCTGCTACAGGACTACTGCCCTGCATCATGACAATGCCTATCTTCATAGTCTTTAATAGTGGTTAAATACGCCCTTGTTTTTGCTTAATACTCATTTTTTATGAAGATGCGTGTTTCGGTCAATATTTTGCACCCCTCCTAGCTCCAGCATCTAAGGTTTACATAGATAGGCTCAGTACTCAAAATACTTTATTCTTCTGATCTGTCTCCTCATCTGTGATCTCTCTTTCCTGTGTATTTCTGCTTTCCTACGTGGGTGTGGGCGTCAATTTAGCTCTTGTCCTACCTCAAGACTTCTTCAGTGTGTTCTTTTCTCTCCTGTTCAGGCTCCCAAGAAACATTTGCAAAATGGGATTATCCGCGGCTACCAAATAGGTTACCGAGAGTACAGCACTGGGGGTAACTTCCAGTTCAACATTATCAGCGTCGACACCAGTGGGGACAGCGAGGTTTACACCCTGGACAACCTGAATAAGTTCACCCAGTACGGCCTGGTGGTGCAGGCCTGCAACCGGGCCGGCACAGGGCCTTCTTCTCAGGAAATCATCACCACCACTCTCGAGGATGGTAGGTTCGGCCAGGCCCTGGTCCCTCGTGGCTTTCCCTCTGCAAAGGTTCTCTCGTGGGCTCCCCCAACCTCGCCCCCAGGCCCCCCGCTGACTTTGCAGTGACCTGCAGGACCTGGGGTCTCGGTGGGAAAGCCTTCCCTCATGACCTCGCCCACCCTGGGCAGGGCTGACTGCAAAGCCACCAAGTCCCTCCCTTTTCAGAATCTTCCTCATTCATTCCAGGTACAAGGATTGGGCTTTTCTGGAGTGAAACCAAGGCTCTCCCTATGCCTGCAGAAGTCTGACGAGAATGCAGAAATGCTATTTGCTAAAAAATTTCTCTCAAATGTTAAGACGGTGGTTTTGTTTTGTTTTGTTTTTGTTTTTGTTTTTAAATGGTTGCTTTCTATTTTCAAGCGTTCTGAGCCGAGAAAGGGAATTTTCAGATCGCACAGTGATCGATCGCCCCCTAGCGACCCTGATGAATTAATTCGCCCTTCCACCATAACACTGAGAGAAGATAGAAGCTCAAATTTCCAGTAGTGCTTGAAAATAAATCCTGGTGTCCAGAGAACAGTGTTTTAGGCAGAAAGATAAGATATAGGGTTATTTGTAGCAATAGTGGTATCTTTGAAGGCAGCAATCTGGCAATGCATTTACCTCTTGTGCAGTGAGCTATTTGATCATAGATTTGAGGAGGCAAATATGACTTGCACCTGTAATAGCTGACAATTTTTGCAAAGAGAGGAGTCTTTAATGACTTACAACTTTAACACAGGAATTGTCTATCTTCATAGTCTTTAATAGTCATTAAATATGCCCTTGTTTTTGCTTAATACTCATTTTTTATGAAGATGAGTGTTTCAGTCAATATTTTGCACCCCCTCCTAGCTCCAATATTTAAGGTTTACATAGATAGACTCAATACTCATAATATTTAAATATTCTTCTGACCTGTCTCCTCGTCTAGGAGCTCTCTTACCTCTGAGGAAAGGGATGAGGATGAAGCAGAGGAAATCTGTGATTATATTTCTGCTTTTTAGTACTTTACAATAGTCGAGCTTCAAATGTATATGCCAGATATTACACAGAGGTATTGTACTCTATAAAGTAAATACAACTTAAAGAAGTAACTTGCAAGGGTAAGGGGAAGATAAATCAGACAAACAATAATCTCCTCAGGCAATAAAATTAAGAAGCCTACACAACTTAAGTCCCCACAACTACACTAAAAATAAAGAAGCTAAGTTGGAAAGAGAGACTATGGAATCCATGAGAACATGCATTGACTCATTATATTTTATGGAGTTATCATAATATTTATACAGAGAAGTTATCTTTGTTATTTTTTTTTCGTTTGGGGGTTGAGTGCAGCTTTTTTTGCTTGCATAATGAAATATTAAAATCTATTGCTTTTTCAGTATTGCTTTG
The DNA here is from genome assembly GCA_963573385.1 of Cacajao melanocephalus. Taxonomy (NCBI): domain Eukaryota; kingdom Metazoa; phylum Chordata; class Mammalia; order Primates; family Pitheciidae; genus Cacajao; species Cacajao melanocephalus. The sequence goes on along the minus strand of CAUYLG010034960.1, from coordinate 26,058 downwards.
CTAATAAACCACCCACGGTTATTACAGATTCTAATTATTTGATTTCAGTGCCCAGTTACCCCCCCGAAAATGTCCAAGCCATAGCAACATCACCAGAAAGCATATCAATATCCTGGTCCACACTTTCCAAGGAAGCCTTGAATGGAATTCTCCAAGGGTTCAGAGTCATTTACTGGGCCAACCTCATGGACGGAGGTAAGAGGATTAAACTGGGACTTTGAGTTTGCCTCCAGAGAATGCATGATGGAATTTGTAGACACCTCCTAACAAGGAGCTGAGGACCTGGCAAGCACCTCTTTATCAATGGACACTCTCCCCTTTTCTGTCATCTCTCATCCGACATTTGAACAGGTCTCTCTGTTTAAAACATCTCACACCTTCTACACTCAATTTGAAGCCTACGGGGGGTGGGGGGGCACTCGGGAAATTTCGACGTGGGTGTATTTTCCTAATTATGAGTGTCTATGTCAAGGTTCTGCAGGCAGCAGCACCAAGACCTCTGTCTCTATCTAGAACATTCTGTGTGACATGTATCCTAAAATGTTGGCCTTTTCCTATTTCCCAGATAGAACTGGGTGGGGAAGCGTTAACATGCCTGTGGTTGCGCTGTAAGTGGGTGGGGGAAGAGTCCCCAGGCACACAAGGGGAGCACTCAGGAGGGGCCAGGAAGTGCACAGCCCTCCCGTTTTGGTTTTGTCTCCTGTTTCTATTTCTCCTCTTCCTTCCCCTTCTCCTCCTCCCTCTTTTCCTTGTTCTTTATCGTGTGTGTGTGTGTGTGTGTGTGTGTGTGTGTGTGTGTGTGTGTGTGTTGCAGGTTGTAGGACAAAATTTTCCTGTTCTTTTAGGGCAAGACTTTGAACAAGTGACTTTATCGAGTGGCCATAAGATTGGCGCCACAAGTTTCTGGAAGTGACACCTCAGTGTCTTTGCCCTCAGGCTGCGAGTGGTGCCTGCCAGGCTGGGCCGGGCTTCGTGAGTGTGCTGGGGGCAGAGCGAGGCTGCAGCCCCAGCAGGAAAGGCCTCTGGAAGTCTTCCCTCTGTGTCTATCCCACACCTGCCTCCTCCCCTGCCCTCCATTTCCAGCCCCCTCCTGTGCCCTCTGCCCCTGGACAGTGCCTCCCCTTGTGGTTGGGGCTTCTTTTTTTTATTTGAGACAGGGTCTCCCTCTTTTTGCCCAGGCTGGAGTGCAGTGGCATGATCTCAGCTCACTGCAACCTCTGCCTCCTGGGCTCAAGCAATTCTCCTGCCTCAGCCTCCCACGTAGCTGGGATTATAGGCATGCACCACCACACCTGGCTAACTTTTAGTATTTTTAGTGGAGATGGGGTTTCCCCATGTTGGCCAGGCTGGTCTTGAACTCCTTGCCGCTAGTGATCTGCCTGCCTCAACCTCCCGAAGTGCTGGGATTACAGGCGTGAACCATCTCGCCCAGCCTGGGGCTTCTTTTAACCCCTCCAACTGGTTGTGATCCCTGATGAGTGCTCACCTCCAGTTTTGGACAAATGCAGTCAAGGGCCCATCCCTTCCCTGCTCAGGACCACCTGGATCTGTTCTACCAAGCAGGCCCCTGTCACCATGCAGGAAAACATAGGGTACCTCAGGTGGCAGGAGCCTCCACTGTTTGTGCAACAATAAAAGCAAGAAGACACATGAACCCAGAAGCATTGCTGAGAAGCGAGTGCAAGCCTTTGAGCCTTAGCTCTGCATGACCCTAACTGGATGTGTTTCTCAGGACTGAGGCCAGACCTGATGCCTTCGATATCTCATGTAGTACCTGGAGCAGTACCCAGCCGTGGGAGACCATCTAGAAAGACCCTCTTGGTCCTGCAGCAGACACATTTGCTAAACACCTGCTCGGCACTGAGCTCATGGAAAACACCAACGTTGCTGGGTCTATCCCTATCAAGGTTCCAGACCAGTGACCAAGGGAGATGTTAATGAATTCAGAACCACAGACCCAAGAAGGGACAGCCCCACAGAAGGGCAGATCTCAGTAGATGATTCTGTCACACCTTCCCCCTCCAGCCCAAAGACAAGCTTTTAAAACACCGCAGAGTAGAGAACGACGAATGTTTGCAAAAGTTATCTGATTTTATTGACAAAATACCATAGGATATCATTACATATTTTTGTTCTGATTTCTGCTTCTCATATTGAGTGGATGAAATTAAATACCCTAAACATTCTTCTTCGATAGGTAGTGTTATGCTGAGATTGTCTCTTCTGTTGTTCTTGTTGGAAATATTTCCAGGATCCAGTGGTGACTTCATATGACCACATCACCCATATTTTCTAAGATCACTCACATTGCTAACATTGTCTGCTGACATCTTCCATCTAACATGACAGTTACTTCATACCTTTAAAGCTTTGAAAACTTGGATATTCAAAAACACAATTCTTTCAATAAAGAAATGCTTGAGCGTGCGTACAGCTCTCTAAAGATACCTTCACTCGTGGCATTAAAATCAAAGTGATGAGATTAATGTACAGTTTAGAAGTTCTGCACTTAATTTCCAAAAGATAAGAAACCTTCAGAAACATGGATCTGCCTGTGAAAGGTCACTCTTCCTGCCACCCGAGGGATATCCTCTACAAAGCAGGTCCATTCACGGGGGTACTGGACACTCTTGCACAAAATCCTCAGACTGTGGCCTCCAGGGCTGTCTGGATTCCCACAGGCATTGAGTGGGGAGTGACTGTGTAAAACCACACCCGGAGAAAACATCACAGTCACACTCCACATGCACACACACTCATCACAACGTATAACACATAACCTGAACCCATGTGACACATATGCCACATACCCCACACATATGACACACCACACCACACACACCACACACATGCACATACCACAAACACACATCACACACAGCACACACACACCACACACCATACCACACACACACACCACACACCACACCACATACACCACACATGCACACACCACAAACACACATCAGACACACCACACACCATACCACACCCACACACCATACCACACCCACATACCACACAACACATACACACCACACATACCACATACATATCATACCACACCCACAGACACATCCCACATGCACCACACCCCACATATACTGCATACCACACCACACATACATACAACACACCACATACACCCTACATATACATGCTCACACACCACACATACACCCCACATACACCACACACCTTACCACACACACACCACATACCACACACACACACCACATACACCACATACTACACCACACACACACACACACACACACCACTCACCACACCACACATCAGACAACACACGCACACCCCCCACACACACACCACACGTACACTATTCCACACCACACAACACACATAACACACCCCATGCTACTCAGCACATGCCACATCACACACCACACACATACACCATACTTACACATACCACACACACAGGCACACACACGCCATGCACATCACATACCACAAAAACCACGCACACACAACACACATTCACAAAGACTGAAAGAGGCAAATATTGTTACTACCGCTGTAATTAGCAATGACCCCAATACTTTCCAAAATATGTCCAAGAAAGAATTCTGTTGTTAATGTGATCAGATGAAATAAAACAATTCGGTGAATTTTCTGATCTTTTTTTTCATGATCAGAAAGTTAAATTATTAAGGCCTGACAGGAACAGTTTATTTGAGACTGCTAGCAAAATTGTATCCTTTGAAAATTACTGTTTTCCTCTGAATTTTTGCTACCTTCCATCTCATCCATCTTTCTTCACGACAAAAATGGTAAACTCTGAAAGGAAGCAACATTTAGGTCCCAACTGGAGTGTGTGGGCAGCTGGGGGCTGCTTCAGAAGCTATTCCCACACCTATTTTGTTTTCTGCCTTAAAATCCTTTGAGAATGAAGCAGGATATAAATAAATACACAGAACTATTTTGTTTAAAACAAAATTTGTGATAGAAAAAAATCTGATATCTAAATTTATTTTATATATCTTTTAAATTGTGTTTCACTCATGAACTCAACTGAACAATACACTTTAGTTAACGTGTGTGTGTGTGTGTGTGTGTGTGTGTGTATTAAATAGCCCTATAGGGGCATGAAAATTAGACTACAGAAATTCATGTTTTTAAAAGAAAAATTGCTAAAAAGAATGGCAAGCTAAACACTCAGTTTTGTATCTGGCTTTCTTTTCTTTTCATCCTTTTGTTTTTATTTCTTCCATATCTGCTAGTCACCCAATATCTGTAGTCAGGAAAATACCCTTCCATCAGCATCTATGAGGCGTTCTGGCAGGAAGAATCGACTCTGGCTCAGGTAGTTTTAGAAATCTCCAGGAACAATTTGGAATTGGGGTTTTGACTGCCATCGTGTTCATGGTTCATGATAAATTAGTTAATCAAAATGACTTGAACTTCCAAATGAGTAAACATCCAAATGTTAATTCTAATCAGCATATTAACCATTAGCATTTTAAATCATTTTTAAGTGTTTGCTCTTTCAAGATCAGAGAGGCGAGGTTGCCCTTCTCCCTCTTCACCAGGCTCCTCCTCCTCATTCTGTCTGATTCAGGAGTAGCATGGCTGGAGGATCACAACTTTCTCCCACATTGTGATACGATCCTACTTTCTCTGTGAGGCGGACACCCTGTACTCTTGGGAAAAACAGACCTTCATCAAAGTCTCATACCCAGTTCCCAGCACCCTCCCCTCAGCTGTCTTTTTATTAATTTTGTTTGTATATATGTGTAGGGGTGTGTGTGTGTGTGTGTGTGTGTGTGTGTGTGTGTGTGTGTTATCTTTGACACAGTGAAGTTTCTAAATCTGAAAAGATCTTAATGAGTTCTACATTTAAAGTTTGGCCATTAGCATTTGGACTTGTAATTAATTTGTTTAAAGACAGGATCTGGCTCTGTCATTGAGGCTAGAGTACAGTGGCACAATCAGGGCTCACTGCAGCCTCCAGCACCTGGGTACCTGCAATTCTCCCACCTTGGCCTCCCAAGTAGCTGGGACCATAGGCATGAGCCACCATGTCTGGTTACATTTGGGTTTTTTATCCTAATCCAAAATACTTATATTAAATATATTCAGGAAAAGGAAAATAATTGAATGTGGAAAGACCTTTCCTTCAGAGATGAGAATTTCCAATCCATCTGGAGCAACCAAATATTGATATTTTGACTGCATGGTGACCACACACATGAGCAGACATTTTTCTTATTTTCGTAAGCCCTCTGTTGAGATTTCCAAATTGTAACCTCTAACAGCTGGCACCCTGCTGGCCTTTTTAGAAGACAGGAGTCCAAAAGGATGTCTTCAAGCCATCCTTCTCACCCTACTCCCTCCTCAGCAAAGCCCCAGCCTACAGAACTGTCTGCTTCTGGTGGTCCCTGGCCTTCAGCTCCCACTGGGACCTGGACTGTGGGAGCCATATGGAGCCTCTTTACCCATCTTCCTGCAGCTCCTAGAAGGCACAGGGGCTCTCTGGCATGTGAAGGACAAGCTCAGCCATCCCATGCTGTGTTTGCTATTCTTCTTTAATGCTGTATCCATTCCACATTGATCCTTTGGGTAACAAACAAACAAAAAAATTAAACTGAACAAAAACATTCCACAGTCATCATAATCACAAAATATGTGGCTATTCATTTGTGAACTCTGTGCAATCCTGGACACACAAGAGAAAATAAAAACAACAAACAGGAAGGAAAACCCAGGCAGGCATAAAGCAAAAGCCCATTTAATCTGACCAACCTGACAACTCATGGGTGCCTCCATTTTCAGCCCACTTTCTGCTTTTTCCCAGAGCAACGAGGTGAGCAGCTGAGATCCATGGCTCGTGCCCTCAGCCACTGTGCTGAGCTCCTTGATCCTCTCTGTCCCTTGACTTCCTTGTCTGTAAAATGAATGGGTTGCAAAAGTCATTGGATAACACTGCTGGTTGCATAAGTTACTATCTGTACTTAGAATAGCATAGCGCAGGCACGAAGGCAGGCATCCACACCACGTCCACTCCCTGTATGGAGGCAAGGAACAGTGAGAGGGACTGACAAGCAGCTGGGATTGTGCTCCAAATGTAGCCAAAGTAGACCTGTTCAACAAGGAACTCCCAGACCTGCTGGTCTCTTGGGGTAACTGGCCTGCTCTGGGTACCGACGGGCCACTGACAGCCCCTTCCCCTAGGGGAACAGTTCTCAGGCCCTTCTCACGCTCTGAAGGTGACTCATTTCAAAACCCATCAGCCGAACACCATGGAAGTACTTAGCACATAACTTGTAAGTTTTCTCAAATTGCCGTGTATAATATGCCAGGGATGACAGTGCATAGTGTTCCATCTGTGAATATTATTAGTCCATCCCACTCCTGAAAGTGAAGCATTTTTAGCTGACAACAAGTTTCTGATGCATGGGCATGTCACTTTAGGATTGAAGCTGAGAGGAGTTCACTCCAGGTAAAAAGAGGGATTTGCTGAGCCACTCAGTTTAGCTCAGGTGTATTTTTTTTTTTCAATTTAAATATGTTGTCTTTTCAGCTTTATTAAGGTATAATCGACAAATAAAAATCGTGTATATTTCAGGCATGCAGCTTGTTTGGATATTTGTATCCAATGTGAAATGCTCTAATTCACAGCATGTCCACCTTCTCACATAGTTGCCATTTTCTTCCCCTGCCCCCAAATGATACGAAGTTTCAGTTATGCAAGATGAATAAGTTCTGGAGATCTAATGTACAAAGTGGTGACTATAGTTAAAAATACTGTCTTATAAACTTGAAACTTGCTAAAGAGGGTAGATCAGATATTTGAGATGAAGTTAGGTGCTTAAAAATACATGGATGTTAAAGTAGAGTTTGTTTAAAATAAAAATAAAATCCCTCAGCCTGCAGAAGCTTCCTAACAAATAGCAGTGGAGCTGTAGAGTGCCTGGTGTGGTGCCTGTGTGTGGTCCTAAATGTGCTGCTGCGGGTGCAGGGGACATTGCTCATTAGCACCTGCTGAAGGCTGAGTGGCAGCCCTGGTACTGGCCTTGGGTTGATAACACTTAACTTGGAGCGAATTGCTTCATTTTCCAGACCAATGTTCTGCCTCGTGTTCTGGAGCAGTTTGGTGTTAATGATCCTTTCCGAAGGGCCACATGACATCATGAGCTCAAGGGATGACTGTGCACAGTCCCTTTGAGGAATTCTGGCATCCAGATGATAGCTGGATGGGTGATGGCATGGCACAGGGACAGTCAGTGGGGACGGTGCAGAAAAACGAGGAGAAATGGGCTCAGTAGTGGAATTTTGTTTTCTTGTTCTTGTCCTCCAGAGCTGGGTGAGATTAAAAACATCACCACCACACAGCCTTCCCTGGAGCTGGACGGGCTGGAAAAGTACACCAACTACAGCATCCAGGTGTTGGCCTTCACCCGCGCAGGAGACGGGGTCAGGAGTGAGCAGATCTTCACCCGGACCAAAGAGGATGGTGAGAAATGGGTTGGTGGTGGGTCCCAGCAATTGCTGGAAGGGCTGGGTCAGGGAGAGCTCACTTGCCTTAGCCTGCAGTTCATCAGGCTATTTTCAGTGCAAACCTTTGCTATCCTCCCAAAATATCCCAGTGCGATTCAGAGCGTTAATTTCTCTTTTGCCTTTGCTTGCTGTATCTAATCTATTGCTTCTTCTTACTCTATATTCTTTCTTCTTTCTTTTTTTTTTTTTTGTTTTATTTTTTGGCCAAGTATTATTGTAAATAGAAATTCATTTTATCCTGGAGCTGTAATCATTGCCATACCTGTTTTGTATCTTGTTAGAATAATTTTAGTGGCTCTTCAGCTATTAGGGTAAGCTCTGATTAAATCTGTCCTTCCACTTCTTGAAAATTATGTACAGGCTGAAGTTCTATTATTCTTTGCCAGCTGAATCACTTTAGAGTAAGTCCTTAATTTGAGAACTTCATGTTGATTTTTGAAAATTCTTACAAGAATTCATGGTGATTTAGTAAAAATTTAAATTGCTGCTCATTTTGTTCTGCAACAATAATTCTTGCTGTTCCTTAAAATTTGGATTTGGTTGTGCAACTATTACCCAAACCTACAAAAACCACACAACAAAGATTCTGTATTATTTTAAGGGAACCTCTGAGGGGCCTTATCCATGCCTGTTTGAAGAACAGATAAGTTCTGATGAATACTACAGTGGTCGTGAGAAAAGTAGCCTCCACCTTAATAAAGGAAGGAACAACTGATGTCAAATTGACACTCATGTAGAACCTTCCCAAAATATTCCAGCACAGAAGGATATGTTGAGATGAGACATTGGTAGACCTAAATGCTCTGCTAGATTGGCTCTGTAACTTTTGTCTTCTTGTCAGGACTCTGTCCCCCAGGCAGTATAGGGATGGTAGAGCTGTTAGCGATTGCTGATCGCCTCCCGTGTGTGAGCAGGTTTGAGGTCTATGCCATCTCCCTCACTACTGGAGTATCAAAAATGCTGTTATTGCATCCCATATCTGTTCTGATGGAAGCAAAGAACACCTGCTCAGAGGCCACAATGGGCTCTTCTCTTCAGCCTTTCTGCCCCGACCATGACTCCCTGCTATTCGGAGCCTGCCATCTTCCACCTCACTCTCTGCTCTCACCTTGACAAGCCAGGCCTTGCTCCCCTAAGCAGCCCCAGGCATCCACCCTCACCTGGTGCTTTTGCTGCCTATGTAGCCTTTCTCATAATGTCTATACCCAAACTAATCCTCATTTGCTTTCGTTTTTTCTAAAATGCGCAGGTAGTTCTTCTGGGGAATGTGCAGGTGTCAGTCAGTTCTGCTCTAAGAAATTGGATGATTTAGGGAAATCTAAGATTCAAATGTAATGCCATTAGGAAGTCACACATCAATAGAGATCTCTAGAAAGCTAAGTCCTGAGTGAAGAAAACCATAATTTAATTTTTTAAAAATGTCATAGACAAAGAGCTGTGGAAGTGCTGGCTCTGTCACCTGCTGCCTGTGGGACTTTGGACACCTCACCTATGCTTCTCTGAACTGGATTGTCCTCATGAACAATCTGCTGTAGTGATCAGACTGCACAGAACCAATGTATGAGGACTAAAGTGATATCTGAAACACCTGCTTGCCACAGAGTGGGATGCTTCCTGACACTCAGTGTTTGATTATTTGCTCTCTACTCCTTCAGAACAGGGATGAAATATTCTTTTTAACATTGCTAGGCAATAATGCAAATGTCACTGGAATTATTATTTAAAGAGCAAACTGATCAGCCACAAAATGTTTTACATCTACATTTTTTAGAAGAATGTACAGAATTCCAATAAGAAGGGAAGGCACTTGACAGATCCTTTTAACTCACAAGTTTAGATCAATTTTTAATTAATCTTCTAGTTTTAAGAATCATAGAGTTCTCTCTCAAAACTTGAGCCCAAATCTCAAGGTCTGATTTATCAATTATGCTTTGCTTTTGTCTCCAGTGTTGATAGCATATAGAGCTGGGATTGACTGTGGGAAAACCCTGTGTTGGGGTCCCCAGTTGCCCCAAGGAGGACACCGTGGATCCCATTTTGCTGGTGGTATGGGACCAGGACTATGTAGAACGGAGTGTCAATGTTTCTTTAGGACAAGTCTGCATTTTCAAAAAGTGGAGTGGTGGATCACTTGAGGCCAGAAGTTCAAGATCAGTCTGGCCAACATGGTGAAACTGTCTCTACTAAAAATGCAAAATTAGCCAGATGTGGTGGTGGGCACCTCTAATCCCAGCTACTCAGGAGGCTGAAGCAGGTGAATCACTTGAACCCAGGAGGCAGAGGCTGCAGTGAGCTGAAATCGTACCACTGTACTCCAGCCTGGGTGACAGAGAAAGACTCTGTCTCTGGGGGGAAAAAAGGCGGAGTGGAGATCGGGCAGAAGAAGAGAAAAACTAGCATAATATCAATTCATCTCCCAGATTCACATGAAAAATTCTATAGTTTAGAAATGGTGAAGAATTGTGCCAACCACTTTTGTAGACTCAATACCTAATATAATTAGACATTTCATCAGTTTACAGAATTAAATGTAATTGTATTTGTCTGATTGGAAGAAGGAACAAAGGCCAAATGTCAGAGAACAAATGCCCAGTCAAATCCTATTTATATGTCAATGGAAATATTTGTAATTTTGAAGTTTGGATTACACTTGAAATTTCAATTAAATTGCGTAAAATACAGATAGATAGATTTCCAGTAAAATAATAATTTTCCACATTTATTCAGTTCTTTCTCAATGGGACACTAGTTTAGGCACAGGTTGAAGTTTTAGTGTTTATCAATGTTCTTGCAAGCAAAGCAAGATGAATACATTAGCAGTGCACACCCAATTCAGTTGGTGTATGCCAGACACACATCCTGCATCAGTCTCCTAGTCTAAGGAGCCTGGAGGCTTAAGTTGTGTTGTTAGGTCGCTGGTCATACTAAAAGGAGAAACTTAACCACTCATAAAGGCAAAAATTTACTTTCGCTAGGGATTACTTGCAATAGAAATATTTGTTTAGAGAACAAGTCTGTGCTTTAAGTAGTTTCCCAGCCTCTATCTAAAGATTCTTGAGCTCACAGACATATTCACAGGTCCATGGACATATTCTCATGTCTGTGGTCATAATCTCAAGGCCACAGACATAGTTTCTTATCCATAACTATAGTCTCAGGTGCATGGACACATTCTCATGTCTGTGGTCAGAGTCTCAAGGCCATGGATATTGTGTTTTATCCATAAACATAATCTCAGGTGCATGGACATATTTTTGGGGTCTGTGACAACTGTTCACAGTTCACATTCTCTTTCCAGGACTGCTTTGTCAGTGAAAACTTGTACCCCTATTATTGCTGCAGAAACATAAGGATGACTTGGTGATCTAGCTTTCTGTTTTTGAGCACAAGAATAGCTAATTCTGACTTCTAAAACAGTTGTGAAATCCTAATGCCATTTTATTTGCCAATACTATAATCTGAGCAAAGCCATAGGAAAAGAGAACACAAACAAAATGCAATCTATTAATCTTCCAGTTGCTATTTTCACTCTGCAGGCAAAAGCTACTTTCAGTCTTGATCCCTTTACACAAGAGTAAACTTTGCATATGTATAAATAGAGATAGTTAAGTTCAAATATTTACTGAACACGTCACTAATGCACATAACCGTGAAGGCACATGTGAGAGGGCCAGCAGCAGGTGTCATATGTAATCTCTGCTGCCTCCCCACCGTCAATTAGCAATCTCATTGGGAGGAGAGCTGAAAGTAGAGCTAAGAGAAACCAAAAAAATAAGCTGACATTTGGATACTTCCATATCCTCTGACCACCCATACCTGAAGCCATACATACTTTTGAAGGCATGGGTAGTGTGTGCCTGTGTATGTGTGCTGGGGTGATTATGCTGCCACACCTTGGTACACCTGAAAGGGGGTAGATTGCATGTTGTATATGCATAGCCACCAGCAGTGCTGCCCCTCAGTAGACACTGGGAAGTACTGCCAATCAACACTGCGTAGGATTCCGGGGCTCTACAGCCTATGACAGTGTGCTCTGTGCAGTAGCAGCTATACCAGCAACCCCACAGACAAGATGTCCTAGAAGAGATTCTACCAAGTGGCTTTCCAAACTCCTTCTGCTCAGTGGTTCTCAAACTAGGTTCTTATACAACCCAAGGGTTCTTGGGTGGGTCTCAGAGGTACCCAGTGGTAAGCAAGAGGCCCAGTAGGAGATCCATTCTCTTTCTGATCCCTGCCTCAAGAGCCACCCCACTCCCACTTGTGTTATGTGCTAGGTTTCTACATGATGCTTAGGTTAAAGGATCAGTAAAACATTTAAAGAATGTTTGAAAACCTCTGCTCTATTAAGAGGAAAAGCTAAAAATACCAGCATGGTATTTTCCTTGTGGACATAGGAAGAGAAAGGGGACATATGTGCATTGCTTGGTGAGATGACAACTGTGAACGTGACATGTTCCTCCAGGATCATACCATCTGCACTGCACAGAGAGGCCACTGAAGAGTTGTGGTGGGCTCAGAAGGATCTGCCTACCATGGTGTACCACATATGTACCTGCATGTGTGTGCGTGCACATGTGTGTGTACACACACACACACACACACACATACCTGCCTGTGGCTATTTACTAAGACCAGAAAAATGATGGTAAAAAAAAATGAAGCTGACTGCAGTGTTCTATGTGGGTGTTTAGTCAGACTTTTGTCTGGTATTCATACTTCAAACCAAGGCAATACTGTTTCAGAAAAATTATTTTGATACTTTACGTTAAGATACGTTACTGGAGGGCTCACCCACGTGGATTTATTTTCTGTGCTGTGGAACAGGTTGCTGTAACCTTACTACCTTAAAACAATACCGATGTATTATCTCATGATTTCCAAGGGTCAGGCATCCAGGTCTGGTTGAGCTGAGTCTTCTGCTCAGGGTCCCACAGGTGAATCAAGGTATGGGCTGGAGCTGTGCCCTCATCTGAGGTCAGAACCTCCCAAGCTCACGGGTTATGGGTGGGATTGTTTTTCCTGGTTGTGGACTTGAGTCGCCAGATTCCAGAGGCTGCCTGTTACTCCCTTTCACACCCCCTGCAGCATGGCGGCTTCCTCTTTCAAGGCCGGTAGGAAAGCCTCACATGGCTTCCAATTCCTCTGACGTCATCTATCTCTGACCTCCATCTCCTCTTCAAAGGGAAACATCTGATTAAACCTAGCCCACCCAAGAAATTTCCTTTTCATTAACTGAACGTCAAGTGATTGGGACCTCAATGATACCTGCACAAGCCCTTCACCTTTGCCACATGGCACAACCTGCCCATGGGAAGGATCTGTCCATCATAGTAACAGGTGCCACCCCCATTCAAGGGGAAGAAATCACCCAGGCACATATACTAGATGGCAAGGATCTTAGGGACCATTGTAGAATCCTGCCTACCACACAGACGCAAATGAAGTTATTTTTCAACTCTTGGAAAATCTGTATTGAGGATCTGGTATGTTCCAGATACTGGCCCAGGAACTAAAGATGCAGAGAAACAGGATGGCCATGCCGGGGTTTACAAGCTAGTGGGGGAGACAGATGCTGACAGATCATTCCAGAGTGGATTGTGTCAAGTGCACTAGACTGGTGATCGGGGAAGACTCCCTGGAGGAAATGACACACACTAGAACATCAGAGATGAGTAAGACTTGCCAGGAAGAAGGTGGAGGGTGGGGGAAAAGTCCAGACAGGGGCATCCCAAGGCCCTGGATTATCACACCCCAAGGGCCCGGGGTGGGAGAAGCAGACCATGTTCAGGTGCCCAGCACTGGTGAGTACCACTGAGTCAGGCAGAGAGCCCAACCACTGACCCGTCATGTCCATGGGAACCTCCGAAGGGCTCGTTGAGTAACAGTGGGAAGAGAACTCCAGTTTCCGGTTCTTGCCACTGAGAAGATGGCAGGGCCCTTTCCTGAGATGGGGCAGGAGGAGCGCAAGTTTGAATAGAAGACGCTGAGTCCTGCTGTGACTACATCGGCCTAAGGTGCCTGTGTGACACCTGGTGGAGACATCTCAGGCAACTGGACACATGAGACACAGAAGCATCTGCATCTCAGAAGGGAGGTCCAGGCAAATTGGAGGAAAGTAGAAGAGAATTCTCTGAAGGCCACGTTCTTTGCTGCAATCAATTAAACCTGAATGCAAAACTTCTCTCTACAGAGCCCAGGAATTAATGAAAACTTCCCATGCTTGTCTTGACCTCTATAAGAAAAACTCAGATTACCAAAATGGAATGTGATCATTAGGAATGTTTCAAGAAAATATGTCCCAGATAGATGTAGGCCATCTTTTACTTCATCCTATGCATGTCTGTCTTCCGCAACTCTCCGTGTCTGGTGTTTGTAATTCACCATTGAATCACAAAGTACAGCTAGTATCATTTAGTGACATATAATCTAAGGACATAAGGATGGTTATTAGACATGATAGCTAGAATTTATTTAGTGCTTACTGTGTATAGAACCATAAATAAATCATTTATATGAATTATCTCTTATAATTCAACAGTAAAAGCAGTAGCCAGGCCGGGCAAGGTGGCTCATACCTGTAATCCCAGCACTTTGGGAGGCCGAGCTAGGTGAATCATGAGGTCAGGAGTTTGAGACCAGCCTAACCAACTTGGTGAAACCCCTTCTCTATTAAAAATACAAAAAAATTAGCTTGGCGTCATGGCAGGTGCCTGTAATCCCAGCTACTAGGGAGGCTGAGGCAGAAAAATCCCTTGAACCTGGGAGGTGGAGGTTGCAGTGAGCCAAGATCGAGGCACTGGACTGAAGCCAGGACAACAGAGCAAGACTCCGTCTCAAAAGAAAAAAAAAATGAAAACAGAAGCCAGCACGATTATTGTTCTAGATTTAAATGAGGGAACTAAAGATTCTTAGAGAAGTTAATCAACTTGCCCAGGACATGGAACTAAGTGGCAGAGCCACACGAAACCAGCAGGCTCCAGGACCCAGGACCCACTCCTTTAAGCTTTATGATATTGTCCAAATCAGAACTAAAATTTCAAGTTCTAGCTCTGAAAGGATTAGCTCAGTCATCCAGAAAACTTTTCCAAAATGCCTTGTTCATCACATTTTCTACGTTGTTATTTTATTGTACAAAGTTCTAATAACTATACAAGGAAAGATTGTGTAAGAAAGATCACAAAGCCATGTAGGAGGAGCCAAATGTGAGTTTATGTAGTGAGTGTAGTAAAAGCGCCTTGATCGGCTGGGTGTGGTGCCTCACGCCTGTAATCCCAGCACTCTGGGAGGCCCAGGCGGGTGGATCACCTAAGGTCGGGAGTTCGAAATCAGCCTGACAAACATGGAGAAATCCTGTCTCTACTAAAAATATAAAATTAGCCGGGCATGGTGGCATATGCCTGTAATTCCAACTACTCAGGAGGCTGAGGCAGGAGAATCGTTTGAACCTGGGAGGCAGAGGTTGCAGTGAGCTAAGATCACGCCATTCCACTTCAGCCTGGGCAACAAGAGCAAAACTCTGATTCAAAAAAAAAAAACAAACACACACCTTGATTGGCTATGACACAGGCATGCTATGCTCATGGAAATAATGAATTAAAGCTAGGAATCACCAAACTTTACAGCGGCCAAGAAGTAGCTTAAATGTTGCATTTTAACTTAAAACATGTAAATATGTATTTATCCCCTAATCATTCTCTAATCACATGACTTAGGATCACTTCTTTAAGTTTTGGGTGAAAAGACTGGAGTTCTGTGCCATCTTTTACTCCATGAACTGTATTTATCGTGTAGCATCTACATTTTTCAACTGGCGTCTCTAGTAAGACAAGACAGCATGTGACCGTTTACCAACAATCTGTTTGCAAATTGGGACATGGCCACATGCCCCATTCTTCTCAGTGGTCCTGACTTTTATACATTCTGAAAAGAGTGTATAAAATATTCTAATTTTCCATCGTCAGGAAGGGATATTGCAAGTGATTTTATTGTTGTTGCCACTGCGAATTCTTATTGTTGCTTTCTGCAATTAAGCGAAAGTGTTGATAAAGAAAAACTTGCTGTGTGTCGGGGGGTGGGGGGGGCGGCGGGGAACATTGTATCTTTTCAACAGTCACATGAGTCCTGGCTGCCATATCTATAACAAAAAGATTAACAAGAGAAAAGCATAACAAATGTGTTTATCAAGCATAGGTGACCCTTCTTCCTTCCTTCCTTTTCTTGTTTATCCTTCCTTCCTTTTTTCTTCCCTTCTCCTTTCCTTCCTTCTTTCTTCATTTTTTTCTTCCCTCTTTCCTTTCTTCCTTGCTTCCCTTCTTCATTCCTTTCGTTCTTCCCTCACTCATTTCTTTGTCTTTTAATTTCTTTGTAACTTACCTCTAAGGAAGCCTTTCCAAAGCAGTTCCTTTAATCATCATAGAAGCAGCTTTCTCTTGCACTTGAATTTCATTGCTTTACATAATGAATTAACTTACAGTATTACCCATGACAAGTACAATTGTCACAAACAGGTTGGAAACAAACACGGCTCCTTTGGCAGTCACTCAGCTGGTTGGTGCTGAACTACTTGGCCTCCTCAAGAGAAGCTGGCCAGCAGGAGTGTTCAGTGTGGTGAACACCAACCAGGGGCTTTGCTTTATGGAAGAGAATGAGAGTGTTGACTAACCGGGGGCATCTACTAGGATTAAAATCCCGAGGAAAGGTTCACTCTGCCCTTGGTTGGTGTTCAGGAGAAGCCCTGGTGGCTCTGAACCAGGCTGTGGATTTCTTAGACAATGCCCTCACCTGATAGAGGTTTGTTCTCAAGGGATTTCTTAATCCAGGGTCTATCACTTACATGTGTTACCTTTTCTAGACCTTCCCCTGTCAGCAAGACTTGCCAAAAATAGATTACCAAGATTTTTTATTTTCAGATGGTGACTCTGTCCAACCCAAGTTTATTCTCACCAGAGCTCTTGGTTTCGTTATGCAGACTTAGGAGAGTCAAGGTGGCAATTATAAGATGCACACTCAACTCCAAAGCTGTGTACTGAACAGGTGCATTGCCATTAAAACAGTAAAAGACTCATGGATGACTCCAGGAGCTCATAAGGGACTTACATTGGTTTGAATTTCAATTCCTCCATCATGTGGACACTGAGACCAGTGAGGGACAAAGCAAGAGCTCGGATGCCTTCCTCACTGGCAACTTTGACATCATGGCATCTTCTGTGTCTTGGCCATCTCACCCCCACCCACCTCTCCAACCTGCAAAATAACAAGAGTGGAACATGCCTTCAGTCTCACTCCCAAATCATGCATAATATTACTGCCATCATGTTCTGCTTTCTTAGCTGGTTTACAGAGGAGAGGGTGTCTTATATGGATACTGTGAATCTTTAACACAGTAATCCCTATTCATCAACAATATTTCCATGCCTCTCCTGAGCCCAAAGTACCGCCATTACAAAATGCCTGGGGTGAGGGAGGGTGGGGTCTCTGATAGCTGAGGTAGTTCATCCTCATGCTTCTCAAATTCAGGATCCAAAAGGTTCATCCCCAGTACATTCAAAGCCAAAAACTGCAGTAGAAACAGGACTGATCCAGAAGTTAATTTTCCAGCTATCCAGAGGCAGGAAGTCGCCCGAGGCTGAAATGGGTTGGGAAGGCTCCCAGGAAAACAGGGACTAGAACTGACGGTATTATGTCTAGCTCTACAAAGAACCACAGACTTCAACGTTAAGAATTTAGGTACTGTCTCTATGAGCTCTGGAGGCCAGAAGTCCAAAATCAAGGTGTCTGCAGAGCTAGCTCTCTCTGAGAGCTTTGAGACAAGCATCTTTTCTCCTTGGCTTATAGATGCCCTCTTCTCCCTGTGTCTTCACAACATCTTCCCTCTCTGCATGTCTGTCTCTGTGTCCAAATTGGCCCTTTTTATAAGGACACTATAGTACTGGATTAGGGACCACCCTAACAAACTCATTTTAACTAGATTACCTCTGTAATGACCCTACCTCCAATTACAGTGTCATTCTGAGGTCCTGGGGCTTAGGACTTCAAATATGCATTTGGGGGGACACAGTGGAACCCACAATACTGATCCTCGAAGAGCTGAACAGCGAGCGTGGAGCGGGGTCGTGTTGGGAAGCGTGGGCCTGCGAGCCCGAGTCGAGGCCCCACCTTGTGACTAAACGAACGGCTCTTCCAGTTCCAGGTCCTCCCGCGGGCGTGAAGGCAGCGGCGGCCTCAGCGTCCATGGTCTTTGTGTCCTGGCTTCCCCCTCTCAAGCTGAACGGCATCATCCGAAAGTACACTGTATTCTGCTCCCACCCCTATCCCACAGTAAGTTGGTAAATAACCAAGTGCCTTTCAAGCATCTGCCAGGGACGAGCTGCAGATGCTCGCGTTGGACAGTTTCGTTCCTTTCTTTCCCACCTACTTGGGTCTTTCCAGTGGTTTTGTTTTGCCCCTGCTGTCTCCACGTACAAAGCAAAGTCCTCATTTACACCTCATTTGAAAATACGCTCCCGAATCCTTACAAGGGGGACAATTGTCTGGAATTATTGTTCATTTGGTGAGTTCCCACTAAACTGCCAGCAGCCTGATCAAAATCAAAACCTGGAGGCCTTAATTGTGCCTTAGTTGATAGTCAGTGGACAACACCTATTGATTTTGCTGTTGGGCTCATCATGACATGCACTTCACGCCTTCCCTCCCTCCCTCCTGCCTTCCCTCCCACCCCATCCCTCCCTTCTTTCCCTCCTCCATCTCACACTGGGGAAAAAAATAGCAAGCAAAACCCTATTGTGCTAGAAATGAGGCAATTTAATGGAGATCCATTACCCTTACAGCGATCAGCCTGGTTTGTTATGAAGGAACTAAAAGTTATTTACTATTTCAAAGTTTGGTTTTTGTTACCATCCATATTATTATTGATGAATAATCATTATAAAATTAGACTGCTTCCGAGACCACACCAAAACATATCAAAGAGGGAAATTGTTTTAAAAAGGAAACATTAAAATGACCCACCAAAATTGATGACGTCGTCATAGAAACATGGCATTTTCTGCGGCAGGTACTGCGTCTCCTCCATCTTCATATCTCCAGCTCCCAGCATAGAACTTGACACATGCAGTCATTCACTAAGTGTTTGTGGAGTGAATACACAAACTGGTTTTGTTTATTTTGTGGTAAAATACACATACCACACAACTTACCGTCTTAGCCACTTTGATGATCCAGTTCAGCAGTGCTAAATACCTTCGTATTGTTGTGAAACCAATACTACCATCCATCGACAGAACTCTACAAAACCAAAAACTCTGCCCAATTAAACACTAATTCCCCATCCTCCCTCCCGCCAACCCCTGGCACCCACCATTCTGCTTTCTGTCTCTGGATTTGACACCTCTAGAGACTTCATATACGTGAAATGATACAGCATTTGTCCTTTAGTGACTGGCTCGTTTCACTTGGATGGTACCCTCAAGGTGCATCCATGTTGTAGCATGTGATGGAATCTCCTTCCTTTTTAAGGCTGAAAAATATTGCCAAACAATTTTATGAATTAATCTTTTAATCACAGTGATATGTTTCCGAAGCCCAGAGTCCACAGGGGCCCCCAAGGCCTGGTATGCTCCGACAGTGAGTGTGAGGGAGAGGGTGCATGGGCTTGCCTGGCTCATGTGGGTCCATCTGACTGCTGAAAAATCAAGGTGTGTGCTCTGCTGCTTATGCAGAGATAGTATCTCTGCCTTTGAAGTCAATATGTAAATGTAAAATGGTGAGAGTTGGCCAGGTGCGGTGGCACACGCCTGTAATCCCAGCACTTTGGGAGGCCGAGGCGGGCAGATCACGAGGTCAGGAGTTCGAGACCACCCTGGCCAACATGGTGAAACCTCATCTCTACTAAAGATACAAAAAAATAGCTGGGCATGGTGGTGTGCTCCTGTAATCCCAGCTACTCAGGAGGCTGAGGTGGGAGAATCGCTTGAATGTGGAAGGTGGAGGTTGCAGTGAGCCAAGATCACACCATTGCACTCCACCCTTGGCAACAGGGCAAGACTCTGTCTCAAAAAGAAAACGGGTGAGCGTTAGGCTCCAGAATGTTTTCGTGGGCGCCTTATGTGGTTTTAAATATCTGTTAATTCTCACTTGCTGAATCTGACCATCAAAGCCCAGAGATATAGAGCAGTGTAGACACTGAAAAAAAAGCTGAGCCCTTGTGCCCTCTATTCAGAGTGGCAATTCTTCAAGGAACACCCTGCCCAATGTGGCTTCTGATTTTCTCCTTAGCACTGACATGTCCCCATATTCACCAAAGAGAGATAAAAATTATTGCCAAGGTAAAGCGTACTCATTTTCCACTAGAACTTGAATCTCATCTCTATTTGTATTCACTGATTCATTCATTGATCTCTTTGCTATAGGGTTCGTGTTTGCTGTTTTGACTCTAACAGGCTAGAAAGTGCCTAGCAAGATGCAGAGAACACCAGCAGCTTCATCTCATTTTGTCTTCTCAATCGAATCTTTATCTCTAAACTAAAAATCCTTACCTGGCTTATTTGAAATGAGTCCTTAGTGACTGATGCTTACGGAGAAAGCCCCCATTTGTGGATGGTACAGGCCGTATCTGGCTCTGTCCTGCCACCCTAAGAATTACATACAATAAAAAAGAAAGAAAAAACATCCTGTCCTGAAAACAAAGTCAAACAGGTGTTAGATGGGGTAGAAACACATTTCTCAGCGATTTCTCCTGTTTCTTCACACACAGAACAATAGGATTTGACCTGCCCAGGACCTTAATGACACACTATCAAAGGGACAGTAATAAGGGCCAGGCGCAGTGGCTCATGCCTGTAATCCCAGCACTTTGGGAAGCCAAGGCTGGAGGATCACTTGAGGCCAGGAGTTGGAGACCAGCCTGGCCAATATGGTGAAACTCCATCTCTACAAAAACTACAAATATTAGCCAGGCATGGTGGCACACACCTGTAATCCCAGGTACTTGGGAGGAGGCTGCAGCAGGAGAATCTCTCGAACCCAGTAGATAGAGGTGGCAGTGAGTCAAGATGGCACCGCTGCACTCCAGCCTGGGCGACAGAGCAAGATTCTGTCTGTCTCCAAAAAAAGAGACAGTAATGAGAGCAAACGAACCAGTAGAGGCAGGAAATAACAGCTGAGACTTTATCAGGGTATCTCCGTGTTGCCTTTTGACCATATTATAAAGCCTAGAGACATAGAAATATGATAGTTGCAGATGCCTGTGTTCTTCCAGTAATAACACCTACAAGTGTTATGATGAGGTCCCAGAACCCCAGAGCATCCTCAACAAAGTGAAAGTAACTCAAAGCACTCATTTTCCATCTCCCTAGCCTCATTCCTGTCTATCTATCTCAACCCTCGTTTAAGACCACGGGGCCTATTTTTTACATCAAAAAATACCATTGAGAGTCAAGGACAGAGACAATTATTTCTCTTCAGAGGTGAATACTTGTAAATGTTATCTGTTATTCTGTTTTTAATATGAAATTATTAAAAGCTTTAAATTACAGGAAAGAGGGTAGGTGTTGTATTTTGTTTTGTTTTATCATTAGTTTCTGCAATTTAATTTTAAGTCCGTAAACTGCATGCTGTCAAGTTTTCTGAGGCTTTCGCATTTCTGGCGATGTGTCAGAATGAACACCAGAGGGCAGTATGAGTTCTAGATATTTTCCTTGTTCATAAATCTGAATTTTTTTTTTCTTTGAAATGATTTCATAGTTGAATGTAGAACGTGGGGGGATAAATCAGGACACAATATGCCCTGTATTTTAATCCTTTTTGTAAGAGTCCCTCGGCTAACCTCCTCGCTGATGTCAATTTCCTCTCCAGATCCCAAATTCATCTCCCTTTCTTGGGAAAGGATCTTGTTAAAATAGGCTTTTTTTCTCTAATATGTGATACATAATGTCTAATCATAGGCATTTATTTCATGGTGCTCTCTCTCTGTGTTTATCTTAGAAAAAGACATTAGAATTTGAAACATTGCATGTGGTGAGATTGCAAGTTAGAGTAACTGAGAATGATCTACAAACCGGTTGTCTGACTGAATGTGAACCTTGCCACGGGGGTCCAGCAGTGCAATGAGATATTAAACTCCTCAGTCAGAGATTCAAACCACAAAATCTCAAAAGGCATTTGATTCAGAGCCTCATCGACATAATTTGCAGATTCTGGCTATTAATTTTAATATATAATGGTTTGAATGATCCAACAATCTATTATAAGCAATGAAAATCCAAAGCCATGAGATAACCCTTTTAAGGTCCCAGGAAGAAAACAGCTAAGCTTCATTTCCTCCCTGATGTTCATGTCTACATAAAAGCAGTCTGAAAATTTTTACATACAGACTGCTTTTACTACATACACATTAAATAAGCATTATGATATAGAAGTTGTCCATTTCACAATGCTAATCTCATTTACAGAGCTCTTAGAAATGTAAAATTAGGAAGCACAGACTTCACATAAATGAAAACTGACACTCAGAAGGCATAAAATATCCTATCTCTGAGCTGTGATTCACAGTGGTTATACCAGCTTCAGATGATAATGCTATTCAGTTCCTGTACATAATAAGTGCTCAATAAAAGTTGCTGAGTGAACCAATGAGAATACACCAGTACTCTTGTTATCTAGAAGACTTGGGCAGTTAAACTCCCCACAGTGTAGCCCACAACTTACAATTAAACAAGTCTTCTGGGAGGCAAAGTAACTCACCAGGTCCAGACAGCTTTCCACCCCAGGCAACAGGTGTGCATTTGCCTCCCAGCCAGCCACAGACTTCATCAAATAAAGCCATAGTCAGGCTGAGGGCGAAAGGGGACTTCTGAGGACCAGAATTGTGCAGGAATCTCAAGGAGTGGAAAAGTGGTATAACTCTGGAATCTGGAAAGCAGCATCTAACGTGCTCATCTGTATTTACAATGATACTCATTGCAGTGTTCATTTTTCCTCTCAGATGGAACGTGGACCTCCTGGCTATATTAAAATATCATCACCTCTTCCCGCTGCCCTCCCTATTTTGTATCACTGCAGCATATAGTGACACTACTATGCAGCTATTTGCTTTTAAAATCCTCCTTTTCCTAGCTTCCGTTGTCTTCTTGTTTTTTATTCTTCATTGCTTCTTGTCCCTGTGCTTCCCACCCTTAAATGTAGGCATTTTCCAATATTCTTCCTTTATCTCTTTTCCCATTCTTCACTATCTCCATGGATCATTGAATCTGCTCTTACAATTTAACTATCATCTGAAATTAAACAGTTCGCATTTTTTATCTCTAATCCTGACAATCTTAGGGAACCATCAGTCCTATATTTCCAACTTACCACCATCTGCACGCTCAGGAAGACCTCTCCAGTACTTCACATTCAGTGTGCCCACAATCAAATTTATACTTGCCTCTCCCTCTCTTCCTGTGTTCTAGTTTAGCCGATGATCTAACAAAGTCTGCTGTCTTCTGAGCAGAAGCCTTCAAGCTACCTATGGTTCCTTTCCTAATCATTTATTCATTTATACCACAAATAGACATAGAGCGCTACTCTGTACCCAGCTCTGAGCCGGGTTCTGAATCACATCCATTAAGACACGCTAGTTATGGGGCATCACCAACAGGCCTAAAACCTCAGTGATTTGCAGCAACCAATGGTTTTATCTTTCTTTTGCGATCGTGCTCGTTGTGAGTATGTGGTCGTCTGTGCCATGTTATCTTCACTACAGCAAAGACCCAGGCAGGTTTCATGACAAAGACAAAGAAATCTCTGAGGCTCTGACATAGGCATAAAAGCACACCAGCACAAACCATGGACCAGAATCTGTCCTAAGACCTCGAGGTACATTCCAAACCTCCACCCAGAAGTTCTAGGGAGGGCGGGAAACACTAGACAGTGTCACCCTTCTGTGTGATGTGACAGAGGACACAGCAGTGGTGTGCACGGCCCAGTGCAGGAGCGCAGCCTGCAGATCACTCAACCATAGGACCGGAGGTGGTTGCTTGGAACATATAGATAGCCCTGTCTTGCAGGAAAGGAAGAATTTTACCTGATGAATCAGAGGCAGGAAGGGATAATCTGGTCAGAAGAAATAAATGAGCAAAGTGATATCATGTCACAAGAGCTTTCTGCAATGCCTTTTTTTTTTTTTCTTTTTTCCTGAGACGGAGTTTTACTCTGTCCCCCAGGCTGGAGTGCAGTGGCACAATCTCAGCTCACTGCAACCTCCACCCCCTACCTGGTTCAAGTGATTCTCCCACCTCAGCCTCCCGAATAGCTGGGATTACAGGTGCCCGCCACCACGTCTGGCTAATTTTTTGTATTTTTAGTGGAGACAGGGTTTCACCATTTTGGCTGGGCTGGTCTCGAACTCCTGACCTCAGGTGATCTGCCCGCCTGGGCCTCCCAATGCAATGTCTTCTTAATCTGCTTTCCGTTCACACCCACTGCCATTGCCTTGCTTCAGGTCCTCACGTGCAGAACCAAAAGCAAGTCAGAAGCCTTCCCACTGCCAGGCTCAACTTCTACGCTGCTGTCCACATCCCTGTCACAACTCCTTTTTCCAGTTCTGAATCTGAATATGTTATTCCCTTGTGCAAATTTCTTGGATGACTTCTCACTTTTTACTTAAAGACATTCAAAATTCTCAATATAACCTAGATGGATTTCTACAATCCAGCTGCAACTCCTATCTAGTTTCATATTCTACTAACCTTCTTCCATCCAATATCGAAGTCATACCATGTCTCATACATGTCTACATTTGTGCATGTGTGTTTGTGTGTGTGTGTATTGGGTTCTCCTTGCCTTTTCCATCTCAACCTTTTTGTTAAAAATGTTTATTCTTTAAAGCTTAACTTAAACACTGTATTTTTATTTCACTATTTTTTAGCACTGTTCCACTTGATTTTTCTTCCTATTCTATTTCATTTTGTTTTTAAAATGATTGTCATGTTCCACTAAATTCCTCCTATGACTCACGTTTTTAAAAATACTGTTTTGCATCAGTTAATTCTGATGACTACCTTATGCAGGAAGTGTTATGATTGTTATCTTCATTTAGCGATACCAAAATGAAGACTGTATATCTGGCCAGGGCCATGCAGGTTAGCAAAGGAAGATGGAGTCTGTAACCCACAGAGGGCTGAGCTCAGAATCTCAGCTCTTTGTCTTGATGCTTACCTGCCTTCCCTGGGATGTCAGCTCCATCCTGCCTCAGTGTTCCCAGAATTGACTGTCAACCTCACTTTGACATAACCACAGTCTCTCGTGTTATTGTTAGACACAGACATAGGTTGGCAAACATAGTGTTGTGCTGATATAGTGGCTGTTCCTCAAATGTGTGTTGAGTTAAATTTTATAGATTATGACTGTGAGCCATCTAAAAGAGGTCAAATTGTGTAAAGAAGCTGTAGCTTAATAAGGCAAGAAATTGTGTTATGTACTTTGGGATTGGGATGCTTTGTGTCCCAGAAGAATTTGGATCAAGTGCCTTTGCTTTTAAATCACTTACATAGAAACCATTCTTCCATCATTTTATTTAAATGACCTAAGGGTGAATCTCTTTTTTTTTTAATAATAGAAAATCAAAATTGTGGAGATACCATAAGTTGGCCCTAAGAATAGGAAATCGTGTTCCATTTACACACATGTAATGAATCATGCTCATGAGACCTTTTTGGAGTGCTTCTCCATGGCAGGCAGGTGCAAGGCTCTGTATGTCCTTTGATCAGCCCAGCATTATTGTAACCCCAGCAGCCTGTCATGGAATCATATGGCTGAAAGAAACCTAGAAGGGTTTCTTTGAGGCAAGGTTACATCTAAATATCCCAGACATATGAAAATCAATTCTGGTTTTATAAAACCTCTTGGGAAGTCTATTTACTGAAGCTTTCTTGGAAATATCTTTGTATTTTATGGCTAGTTCTAATAGAATGCAGTTCTTTATTTTTTAACTTTTATTTTAAGTTCAGGGGTAATATGTGAAGGTTTGTTATATGGGTAAACTTTTGTCGTGGAGTTTGTTTTACAGATTATTTCATCACCCAGTCATTAATCCTAATACCCATTAATTGTTTTTCCTGACTCCCCTCCTCCTTTCACCCTCCACCCTCCAAAAGGCCCCAGTGTGTGTTGTTCCCCTGTGTGTCTGTGTATCTCATAATTTAGTAACATATGCAAGTGAGAACATGTGGTGTTTGGTTTTCTATTCCTGTGTTAGTCTGCTAAGAATAACGGCATCCAGCTGCATCCATCTCTGCAAAGAACATGATTTTGTTTTCATGACTGAATAGTATTCTATGGCATATATGTATCACATTTTCTTTATCTAGTCTATCATCGATGGGCATTTAGGTTGATCTCACGACTTTGCTACTGTGAATCGTGCTGCAATGAACATATGTGTGCATGTGAGAAAGACTGGTTTTAAGGTCTGAAAGACTGTATAACATGATTGAACATATTAACATAGATAAATAAAGAGTATGTCAGTTAGAAAAGAGGTTGGTCAGTGATGGAAATACA